>SNQJ01S0035496.1:0-29930 GCA_010110895.2 Picea sitchensis | reverse complement strand
AAAGGAAGATGGAAGATATAGAAACACTAGACATATTCCTTCCAAATGGTTACTAACCCTTCAAATGGATCAATCTTACTATCTAGTAGAAGTCTTGAAAATTCACAACGAATATTTGATACACCAAGCAAATAATCGAGAGAGAGCTCCAAGAATTGATACTAAAACCTCTAATAGGTAGATCTTAAACAAATTTCATTCTCAAATAATGTCCAACAACAACAACAAATCAGAATCATAGGAGAGACTTTACTTATCGACGATGATTCTACATCCTTCTCATTCTTTATTATTTTCCATCTCCATAAAATAATACTAGGAGGACCACAAAAAGAGACTTGTCATCCAGACAATGAAGGAGACTAAGTCAAATAGAAGTAAAACATGCCACGCACGTACAAAAAAAACTCATGAGAGGGGGATGTCCCACAAAAGGAGGGGTCGATTTGGTGAAGAAGTTGAATGTTCCCTTGAAGAAGTGAAGGGGAAGCCTCAAAACATGGTGTAGTATCCTCCCAATCAACAAAAAATGCCAACATCTAGCCTCATAATGTAGAATGACATCATGGAAAGAGTAAGAAAGGCCTCAAAAGGTGGATGCCTCCTTAAATAATGCTCATAGTTCCTTGGAAAATGCCTCTAAGTTGTGACCATGTCCTCATATCAAGCAAAGATGCTTCCATAAAAGGTGGGGGGAGGACCCTCCAAGTCAAAATGTATCATAAAACCCCCAAACAACTAACACAAAGTCCACACATGTGGGTCAACCTTCGATCAAGAAATAAATGGCTCAAAAAGTGATGAAATGAGAGAGAACTCTAGAATCATCAATGTGGCATGTGTAGATGTTGATTTTTCTACTTAAGAAATTAACTAGATTAGTGTTCTTTTACTTATTAAACCATTAGCAAAATAACTTCATATAAAGGATTACTCAAAGAATGACATTCATATCATACACAAGATTTACCATGGGAAAACCCTCTAGGGGAAAAATCCAACAAACTTCCTCAATATAGCTTCACCAACCAAGAACAATGCCTCTCTCCAAGAGAGAACTAACAAAGAAGAAGATCCTCCTTTAACCCTTGACTAGGGAAGAGTAGCACACCACTTAACCAAGAGATACCCAAGAGATAAACCATTAACTTACACAACGTCACCTCCTAGCTGTAGTAGCATCTCCCTTTGAGACTTGCACACTTCCTCTTCTTAGTTGCAGAACTAGTGTGTGTGTGTACAAATGAGGCATTGGAATCCTTTATAAATAGTAGTCTGGCCAGTCTAAAATTAGGTCTAGACCAACCTGTCACTTTAGTCTTTTATTTTTTATTTTACTTGTCAAGGCACAACGAGGCTGACTTTTACAAAGGCACAATAGGGTCATCTTAACAAATATAATATAATACTATTCTTTAGGGTTTTGTCTTGGTCAAATACAATAAGGATATCTTCCAAAGCTAATCAATCTTCAACACTCCCTCTTAAAAAGGAAGGTATTCTTCTTGTCACAGTCATCATCACTTCTTCTACGCTTCTGCATACTTGGTCATTGTCTTGTTGTCAATAACATATGTATATATCATAAGAAGTTATGCACTTTTACTAGCCTTTCATACTGGAGTAACATACCAGCCTGCGTTGGAGTACCAACCTATGTTTGGGTAGCGTATCAGCCCGTGTTGGAGTTACCAACCTCCATTGGGGTAGCGTACCATCCTATGTTGGGGAACTTACCAACCTATGTTGGGGTAGCATGCCATCCTACATTGGAGTTACCAACTTGCACTAGGGTAGCAGACCAACCTACATTGGGTTTACCAACCTATGTCGGGGTAGCATACCAGCCTGTGTTGGGGTGACCAACCTACTTTGGGGTAGCGTACCACCCTACGTTGGGGTTACCAAACTGCACTGGGGTAGCGTACTTGCCGACATTGGAGTTACCAACCTATGCTGGGGTAGCGTACCAGCCTGCATTGGGGTTACCAACATGTGTTGGGGTAGCGTACCAGCCTACGTTGGGGTTACCAACCTGCGTTGGGGTAGCATACCAGTCTGAGTTTGGGTTACCAACATGCACTGGGGTAGCATACGAACCTACATTGGGGTTACCAACCTGTGTTGGAGTATCTCCCTCTACTGGGGATCTCATCACTTCCCACTAATGGGGAACACATCACTTCTCGCTATTGGGGAACACATCACTCTCTCCCATGAGGGAAAATCCTTTTGGACCACATCAAGCTCATCTTTGAAGTATTCTAACTTCTCTTTTGGCACAGGCTTAGTAAACATGTATGCTACATGCTCGTCGGCAAGAACATACTAGATTTTTACTACTCTATTCTATATCATCTATCGGATATAATGGTACTTGATCTCAATATTCTTGGACTTGTCATGACACACTTGGTTCACTGACAACTTTATGCAATTATGGTTTTTATAAAAGATACAGGCTTCCTCCAGCTCGAGATCAAACAATTTTTCAATCAAATTCCGAAGCCACACTACTTCGCCACAAGCTGACCATGTTGCCACATATTATGACTCTACGAAACTGAGTGCCATATAGGTATTCTTCTCACTGAGTCACGAGATCAAAACTGATCCCCTACTAAATTAATATTCAGATGTACTTTTTCGGTCTATAACAATGCCTACCTAATCTGAATCTGCAATCTTATCTCACACTCTGAGATATATTTGGATCCATAATTGATTGTACCCTTTAGGTACCTCATCACATGTTTTTCCATAATTAGGTAAACATGTATTTCACCGCAAAACATATTTATGTCCTTGTGTTATTTAAACCAAATTTTCACGTCACATTGTACCAACTTGGTACACTTGCTCAACTGCAACTCAATCAACACAATCATGTGTTGGATCTATGTGTTTTTTGCAAAGCACTATCTGTCTCACTTTCTGAGAGTATGTCCTCTACTCTCTCTGCAACTGTTCCTTATAGAAATGGGACTTTGCACCTGCAAATGATCTTTCTAAAGTTGATATTGATTGTTCCATTCTCACTATAGTTGTTAAACTATGATATTAGCTCCTTTATTTTTTCATGGCAATAACTTCATCTAAAAATGAGAGTGGCTCAATAATTGATACTAAGGGAAGCTTATCCTCTTTCTCTAGAGGTAACTCAATATTCTATTGTAGTCATGTCTCCATGGACCAACTCATGTACTGCACCAACTGGCACTGGAGATAACTCAATCTCAAATACAAGGATTGTCATACCTACTCCTTCTGTATCTCATACTCTGTCAGATTCTTTTAATGAATCACGTTGGTTATATATATAATTCTTCTGATTACTAGAGAAAGTGTCTCATCATAGTCTTCTCCCTCTTGTTGGGAGAATCCTCTGGACATAAATTAGGATTTGTACATCTCTATGAATGGTCCTAGGGAGGCTATTCCTCCTTACTGGATCGTGAGGGATGACTCCCTCTAAACTCTATCTCCTTCTGAGTTGGTACTTGGTGGGGCCTCGTGCCTCACCATTGGTGGAGCCATATTCTCCTCATGATATGGCTCGTCAATGCTATATGTATTTTCATCTTGCAAAGTGTCATGGGACCATACTGGTCTCTTTCGAGTTAATGCAATGATTTTGGGTAGGCCCTTTTGTCTCTATTAACTCTTCCTGATGATCTGAAGAGTGATCAACTGTACTAGAGGGATTTATTCTTTCATCTTTGGAGATTTCTTCTCCTCATGATCTATCTCCATGTCTCATCTAATATGTTTCCTCATGCAATCGTCACCATATATCCCTCGAGGTTATCTCTTGTGACCTACTTGGAACAAGAACAACAACGGAGAAACAATAGACAAGAATAATACTCTTTTTAATTATAATAAAAAAAATAGCGAAAACAATCGTCATAGTAGCTCCTTCAGAGCTATCATTTGTGACCTTCCTAAAAAAGGATCGAAAGTAAGAAATACAATAATAATAAATGAGAGAAACACTCTTCCATTGTTGTGATCAAGCATTCCTCCATGGTAACCTGTAAACAAAAAAAGAAGTTTCTCCGAGAGGAGATCTTAGTTATATCTAGTAAATAATTACAATAAGAATTTATCTCAATAGTGATCACATTCTAACAAGTATTCAATAATAAAACTTTTCAAAGATTGTTATCGCAACTATAGTGTTTAATTGTAATGTGGAAGTTATCGAACTTGATATGTGTAAATTTGAATCTTATCAATTTAATCAATCAAATATGGAACCTTGAGTCTTTTCCTCAAGAATTAGTGTGTTGCTTTTCTTTTGGGTATCCTTCACTCAAGATGACAAGTATTCTCTTCAACCAGTCCTTTGTACTAAGATAATATGCTTTTGTGACAAAAATATGAGTTAGAGAATAAACTCTATAATCTCAACCTTAATCAATCTAGTACTTTGACTTTAATTTTGACCAATGGTTAGTATGATAGTCATAACTTCAACAGATCAAAATAGAACCTAGATGTTTATAAGATCACAATAATGCCATAAAAAATAGAGGTGTATAAAATTAATCAAACATGGGGTGCATTGTTCCTCTAAATGTGTTGGATTTGATATCCTTCTGGATCTACAATTGTTGTTTAGACAAAAGATCATTTCTCTTGCAAATACCCTTTAAAATAATGATACAGTTTAAACATATGTAAGTACATACCTCTGATATTATTGGCATGTAGTGGCACCATTTGACAACAACAACAAGAAAGAACGAACCTTTAAAACTTAAAAGGTGTTGCAACTTGTAATCTAAAGGTAGTTGGAGATTTGCTAGGGTAAGGCACACTAGGACAATAAAAATTTGTTCCAACACTTCACAAAAACTTTCACTGCAACTGGTTTTGCAACTAGCATGAAGGAATTGACACGAAGGAAATGGCACTGCAACTACAATTGATACTACAACTACAACTGATACTACAACTGTAACTGCAACTGTAACTAATACTAGAACTTAGGGTTTTATGAGGAAACCCTAATTTCTCAAACTTCAAGTTTCATAATTCTTATCCAGGGACTAGATGCACCCTCCTAGGGTGAGCTCTTAAATGGTATTACTTTGCATAACTTCCTCTGGAAAGATGGATGATGTCACCTCTTAGGGTTTATACAAAAACCCTAATTTCTGAACTTTGTCCAAAACTGAAAATTGTTGCAGGGAAAAGGTGTGATAGGGTTAGGAGAGTCTTCCTATGCCCTTAGCTTCTTCAACACGTTCTTTTGTGCTATGAAAATTCATTTTTTTAGGCCCGCTCTGATACCATGTTGATTTTTCTACTTAAACAGTTAGCTAGATTAATGTTATTTTACTTATTAAACCATTAGCACAATAACTGTATATAAAGGATCATTGAAAGAATGACATTCACATCATACACAATATTTACCTTGGGAAAACCCTATAGGGGAAAACCCAAGAAACTTCCTCAATATAGATTCACCAACCAATAATAATGCCTCTCTCTAAGAGAGAACTAACAAACCAAAATATCCTCCTCTAACCCTTGACTAGGGAAGAGCAACGCACCATTTAACCAAGAGATACCCAAGATATAAACCAAGAACTTCCATAACATCACCTCCTAGTTGTAGTAGCATCTCCCTCTGAGACTTACACACTTCGTCTTCTTAGCTACATAGATAGTGTGTGTGTGTACAAATGAGGCATTGGCCTCCTTTATAAATAGTAGTCTAGCCAACCTAAAATTAGTTATGGGCCGACTTGTCACTTACTCTTTTATTTTTCATTTTAATTGTCAAGGCACAATAGGGACAACTTTTACAAAGGCACAATAGGGTCATTTTAATAAATATAATATAATAATATTATTTAGGCTTTTGTATTGGTCAAATACAATAAGGATATCTTCCGAATCTACTCAATATTCAACAATAGAGGTGACCAATGCAAGTGGAAATATCCCATTTGTGCCTTGGAGGATGTGATTGGTGCCTTGGAATACATGATTAGTGAGTGAAACTAAAGGAGAATATACAAAATGTTATCCAAGAGTGGATGGACAAAGTGTGATACATAAATAAGATGGGGTCCATTCTTAGGTATAAGATAAGTGTTCTTTAAATATGTATGACAAACTTTACAACATGAGAACACTTTTACATTACATTCAAAGAAGTGAGAGAGACTAGTAGCTCTCATAGAGCATCCGTCTCGGTAGATCCATCCCAAGATTCTCGCATGCCTACCTAGATCATAAATGACCAACATGGTGATGAGTTACTGACACCAAGGGACATTTTTCTAGAGCCATAAAATAAATGCATGTCTTGAAATGGAGACTAAGAGGATGGGCCATGAACAACCACAAGGGGTATGGAGATACCATGTAGGTCTCTCACTAATGTTGAAATATTGTAACTGCAAAGAATATTCTACTTATTATTGAGCTATTATATTATAGATCAATCCCCTTTTGTGGATTGATCATGTCGGGATTTGTAAAAGAACAAATCCCCTTTTTTGGATTGATCATGCCAAGATTTGTAAAAGACCAAATCCCCTTTTGTGGATTGATCATGTCGGGCTTTGTAAAAGAACAAATCCCCTTTTGTTGATTGGTCAAACCCTAATTATTATGTTGCTAATTAGGAATTTGTCCCCCAAGCCTAATTAAAGTGGTTTTAACCACTAAATGAAGAATTTAACCCTTCTTGATGAAGAGACACCGCCCTAGCGTCTCACAGCCAGTATAAATAAGAGTGGAAGGTGCCTCATTATCTCACTCACTCGACTCACTCATCTAGTGTGCAAGTTTGAAGGAAGTTGCAATTGCTAGTTACCGGAAGAAGGAAGAGAGAGGCACATTGCTCAGTGTTGGATATTCTCTAGTGTTTGATTTATTATATTGGCATTGTATTGGCAATCTATATTAAGGAAGTTTTTGTTGGGTTTTCTTCTCCTTAAGGGTTTCCCAGGATAAATTTTGTGTATCTTGTGATTGTGTTTCTCTAAGTGATCCTACATATGCTATTATTGTCAAGTAAATTGAAAAGGAAATTAATAGCTTCACTAAATTTAACATGGTATCAGAGCTAAGCAAAAGAGAGAACCTTTCACTGGATAAGCAAAAACGTCATTATTTTCGTACAAGAAAATTAGGGATTTTTATTGGAGAGGAATTTTAGCCTAAGACCCACCCAGGGAAGTGCTCCCTAGCCTAGAGAACTTATTGGCAGTTTGAGCACACCTTCTTTGTGGCCATAAAATCTGGAAAGTGAAACCCTAGTTTTTGGTTGGTACCAGGAAACCAGGAAACCAGAACGAGTACCAGAAGTACCAATCCATATTTGCGCAGGACCAATTTCAAGGGGTAAAATTTGGATTTTTAGAAAACTGACAGCACTAGGATACACACCTCAGTCAAACGCAACTCCTAGTAAGTTCAAATTTAATTTTTGAGCATTTTCAATTTTTGGTCATTTTCCCAGCTCCAGGTCAAGATGTCTGCAAGCACCAAGCTTGTTGACAAGTTAGACGAAGTGGATAACTTTTTTTTCTGGAAGTATAGGATTTCACTCATTCTTGAAGAGAATGACCTTGAAAGATTCATCAAAGAAAATGTACTAGAACCCACAGATGCTATAGCTAAAGCAAATCACTAGAAGGACATTGTTAGGGCCAAAAGAATCATTGCAGAATCTATCAAAGATCACTGGATCCCTCAAGTGGCATCTAAGAATACTACAATATAAATGTTTTATTCCCTAACCAGATTGTATGAAGGATGAAACATTAACCTAAAGATGAACTTGATAGATCAACTCAAGAATACAAATATGCAGAAAGGAGAAACAATTCATGACTATTTATCTAGGATATCTCAATGCAAGGAACAACTAGAAGAAATTGGAGATACCCTATATGAATATGAAATCATAATTACAAATATTAATGGTCTCACAAGATCTTGGGATGCATTCATCCAAATCATTTGTGCCAGAAAGGAAAAACTACAATTTGACAGTCTTTGGGAAGAACGTGTTCAAGAAGAAGCAAGAGTAGCTAACCGAGAAGCAATACTATTAAGGGATGAAGATAAAGCTCTATCTACTCACACTAAAGGAGAAAAGAGAAGGTATCACTTCAAGAAGGAGACCCACCCACATAAGGAGTCTCACTTCAAGAAGGAGACCCACCCACATAAGGAGTCTCACTTCAAGAAGGAGACCCACCCACATAAGGAGTCTCACTCCCCAAATAGATTCATCCATAAAGAATCTCACCCTCCAAGGAGATTCTAGAAGTTTTAGAAAGGTCAAAGAAGAGAAAATGATTTGCCATCTTATTATTGTTACCATTGTGACAAGATGGGACATATTGTTAATAATTTTCCAGCGAGAAGAGAAGAATACAAGAAGAGAAACAACAAAAGACACCATGCCCATGTAGTGGAAGATGATGAGCCACCCACGAAGATTATTAAAGAAAATATTGAAGACTATGTCTTATTCTCTTCCTTCTCAGGATCAATGTCACCTGGAGAGGATACTTGGGTCATAGATAGTGGTGCTTCTAAGCACATGACAGGTCAGAGAGACATTCTCTCTAGCCTTACTGAAAATAAATTTCCCCAGAAAGTTACACTTGGAGATGATTACCAGTACCCTATCAAAGGAGTGGGAGAGTCCAATTACAAACTTGATTCAAGGACCCCAATGAAGATGAAGTATGTACTATATGTACCAGGTTTGATGAAGATTTTTCTTTCTATCTCAACTTTAGATAAGAAAGGATTCAAGGTTACATTTATAGATGGTAAAGTCCTCATGTGGCCTAAAGGAAAAACCATAGAAGATGCAATTGTTATTGGAAGAGAAGAAGGTGGTCTGTATAAATTAAAAGGTCACCGAGATGCAACGTTGACTCACTCCACCGAGAGTCCATGTGAACTTTGGCATAGAAGACTAGCTCACCTCAACTACAAGGCCTTACCATATGTGAGCAAAGTAGTTACAGGTCTACCAGATTTCAAGATTGACCATGAAGGCATGTGCAAGGGACGTGCACAAGAAAAGAACATATATAATCCTTTCTCGAAGATCGACAAGAAAGCAGAAGGAGTCTTGGAGCTCATCCACTCATATGTATGTGGCCCGATTCCATCCACCTCTCTTAGTGGGTATGTATACTATGTGTCATTTATTAATGATTTTTCTCACAAGACTTGGGTTTACTTCTTGAAATCAAAAGATGAAGTGTTTGGGAAATTCAAGGAATTCAAAGACTTGATAGAGAATCTCTTTGAAATAAAAATCAAGATTATCAAGTCAGATAATGGAGGAGAATACACCTCAAAAGAGTTTGTAAAATTTTGTAGAGATGCCTAGATTAAGAGGGATCTCACCACTCCCTACAATCCTCAACAATATGGTGTAGCAGAAAGAAAGAACATAACTATAATGGAAAAAGTAAATACTATGATCCATGATCAATATCTTCCAATGCACTTATGGGTAGAAACAACAAGAACAACAATGTATGTACAAAACATATTATTCCATAGTGCACTTGGATTCAAAACCCCCGAAGAAATTTTCTCCGAAAAGAAGCCATAAGTAAGCCATCTCAAGATATTTGGTTGTCCATTATTTTTACAGATTCCAAAAGAGAAGAGAACCAAGTTGGACCCTTTAGGAAAGAAGGGAATATTCGTTGGATACTGTGAGGTATCAAAGGCCTTCATAATTTACATACTAGGTTACCATCATATTGAGATCAACAGAGATGTAACCTTTGTTGAAGACGCAACACTCAAGAAATCAAGGAGGTTCCATCTTGAAGAAGTATATGAAGAAGAGCTTGTAGCTCCCAGAGTTGTAGAACTAGTGAGGGAAGTCACAGCTTCCCGCAATTATGAGATTCAAGAAGATCATGATATGATAGAATCTCGAGAAGCTCCCCAGATGACGATCTCTCACAAGAGAAATCCAACTTTGGCAACATAACTTATTCAAGATGGAGAGAAGTATGGTGCCCCAGAAGGAACTGTGAGACAATTCAAGAAACCTAAGCCATTCTCTAGTTATATGGATTTGATGTGTGATCTCATAGAGAAGGAACCTACTTTGTTTGAAGAAGTCATTCACAATAAATAATGGGAAGATGCCATGAAAGAAGATTACCAATTCATTATAAAGAATGATGTATGGTAAGTAGTTCCCAGACCAAAGAGAAAAGATGTAGTATCTTCCAAATGGTTATACAAAATAAAACATATTGTTGATGGAAGCATCGAAAAATATAAAGCAAGGTTTGTAGCTCATTTCTTTTCTCAAAAGGAAGGAATTGAATATGAAGAGACTTTTTCTCCTATAGACATATACACTTCTATCAGAACCATCATAGCCCTTGCAGCTAAGATGAAGTGGAAGTTGCACCAGATGGATGTGAAAACAACCTTATTAAATGGTTTCATTGAATAAGAAGTGTATATGGAAAGGGTTTGAAGTTGAATGCAGTAAGACACATGTTTGCAGGTTGAAGAAGGCTATGTATGGATTGAAGTAAGCTCCTAGAGCTTGGTATGGAAGAATTGACAGTTTTCCGACGAGCTTGGGCTTTACTAGGAGTAAAGGTGATTCTAACCTTTACTTCAAGGTTATGAATGATGAGACTATTATATTGTTGTTGTATGTAGATGACTTATTTTTAATTGGAGAAGAAAAGCTCATCACTGATTGTAAGAAGAAGCTCGTTGCATAGTTTGAGATGAAATACCTAGGCCTAATGCATTATTTATTAGGTCTTGAGGTTTGGCAGAGCCCAGAGAAGATCTTCCTTAACCAAGGGAAGTATGAAATTGAAATACTGAAGAGGTTTGATTTGTTGGAGTGTAAATACATGAAAAAACCCATGGAAACAAAGTTGAAGCTCTTGGTTGACACGTCGCCATAATTGGTTGATGCTACATTGTATAGACAAATCATTGGATAGTTAATGTATCTGACGAACACCAGGCCAAATATTTTTTTTTTTGTGAACACCTTGAGTTAGTATTTGGTAGAGCCCAGTCGTGTTCACCTTGTTTCTGCAAAACATGTGATGAGATACCTTAAGGGTACATTGGAATTTGGTCTCTATTATAATGGAGATCATGACTTCAGACTGATTGGTTATACCGATTCATATTGGGATGGAAGTGTTTCTGAAATAAAGAGCACTTCAGGATGTTGTTTCAGTATGGGGTCAGCCATGACTTCATGGCAAAGTAGGAAGCAATATAGTATTGCTCTCAACATAGCAGAAGCGAAATACATTGTTGCATGTTCTGCCAATTATGAATCCATATGGCTTCAGAAGTTGTTGACAGGTCTATTTGATCTGGAGATAGAAGAAACCATGATTATATGTGACAACCAGAGTTGCATAAATATGATAGAGAAACTTGTGTTCCACGACAAATCGAAGCACAGAGAAATCATGTATCACTACATTCATGATATGGTGTAGAGGGGAGCCAAAAAAATCCAATATGTTGGCACAAATGAGCTGGTTGCAAATGTGTTGACCAAGCCTCTGTCTCGTGTAAAGTTTGAGCACTTTCAAGACAAGCTTGGTATATTCTGAAAGGAACTCTCTCGAAAGGGGGAGTGATGTTGATGATACTATGGTATCTTGACCAGCATCGGGTAACTCAGTTAGGATTTCATATCCTAGGGGACTGATCATCCCTGGATATATCCTGAAGGTCTAGTAAGGATGGTCTGTCAGAGTACCTGTGCATGTATATGCCAATTGTGGTCGATAGTGGTAGCTCCATTAGGATTTTTATAATCCTAGGGAATCTTATGATTCCTGGGAAAATCCTAAAGGTCCGGTAAGGATGGTCTGTCAGAGTACCATGTGGTAGCTCCGTTAGGATTTTATATCCGAGGGAATCTTAGATTCCTGGGTAGGTCCCTAGGGATTGTCATAGTACCAAAAAAATGTTTTGATACACCTGCCTCATTATGTTGCCCCATGATGATGACGATGATGATGTTTCTCCAGCCTCGTTCCGTGATAATGTTTTTGCTCCAACATCATGCTGTGATGATGTTGCACTAGCCTCATGCTGTTGATGATGATGTTGTTGATGTTGATGTTATTTCTTTTATGTTAACTGATGTTGATGTTTCAGGTTCCAACTTCATGTTGTGAACGATGATGATGATTCCATTCTAGCTCCATACTGTGAATGATGATATGATTGATGATGATAAAAACTTCTGATGATTTATAGATATTCCATTCAGTGTTACAGATGTCGTTGATGTTTATTCCCTCTCTCTATCCTGATGATGTTGTAGAATACCCTTCTTGTTAAGGGGGAGTGTTGAAATATTGTAACTGCAAAGAATATTCTACTTATTATTCAACTATTATCTTATATATCAATCCCCTTTTGTGGATTGGTCAAAACTTAATTATTATGTTGCTAATTAAGAAGTCACCCCCCAGGCCTAATTAAAGTGGTTTTAACCACTAAGTGAAGAAGTCAGCCCTGCTTGATGAAGAGACACCACCTTAGTGCCTGCCATCCAGTATAAATAAGAGTGGAAGGAACCTCATTAGCTCACTCACTCAACTCACTCATCCAGTGTGCAAGTTTGAAGGAAGTCGCAGTTGCCAGTTGCCGGAAGAAGGAAGAGAGAGGCACATTGCTCAGTGTTGGATATTCTCTAGTGTTTTTTTTATTATCTTGTCATTGTATATCAAGGAAGTTTTTGTTGGGTTTTCTTCCCCTGGAAGGTTTCCCAGAATAAATGTTGTGTATCTTGTGATTGTGTTTCTCTCAGTGATCCTGCATATGCTATTATTGTCTAGTAAATTGAAAAGAAACTTAATAACTTCTCTAAATTTAACAAATAATACATATAACATCTAAGCATGGCCCAAAACAATACATGAGTATAAACTCAAAAAAACTTTTGGTTCATCATGATACAATGATGCACATAATATTCTCATATGATGGGACACATCTGGTGACAAATGTAGGGTACACTGAAGTGAATCTGAGGTGTAATAGGTAGAATACATTTTGACCATGGGAATGCGACAGTCTCATGTTTGACGAAAAAGTCTCTATAATCTATCATAAGAGAAAAATAAGAATCCCCCTTGGTGGAACAATTTAAACACATACCACCAATATTGGACATCGCATAGAAAGACCTAATTAGAACATACTCTAACAAATGTTAGAGTTGTATCTCCATCAGTGGAAAAAAAAGGCATTGATATGGTCATGAATTTAAAGGGACCCCTCCCATTGGTTTTCTTAAAAAAAAACTCTATTGGAAAGAGGAGGGGAGACAAGAAAAAAAAAATTGAATCAAGAAAGAGACCCAATCCTTCTATTCCCATTAAATGACACAAAGGAATTACAAGTGGTAAAAACTCAACCAACCCCTAGTTTAGTTGCAAATTGCACTAACATTAAGAAAACAAAAATGTAAATAAAAAACATAAATAGGGAAATGTAATGCAAACTCATCTAATTGAAAATATAGTCTCTAGCAAAGATATCAATAACTAAATATTTAAAAGTTGGCATCCACTGGTCATATAAACTCTATATAACGTATTGGAATTACCCATAAAGTCCCCACACTAAACTTATAATGTTCATTATGATTATTATATCTTTTCATAAATAATATATTTTAACAACACAATTTTTATTAAAATTATCTTTTTATATTAGTTAAAAAAAATAATGATCATCAAGTTTAGGTTTGTTCCACTATACCATAATATTTACAATAACCAAAAAATAATGATCATCAAATCTAGGTTTGTCCCATTATACCATAATGTTTACAATAACTAAAAAAAATAATGATCATCAAATCTAGGTTTGTCCCATTATACCATAATGTTTACAATAACCAAAAAATAATGATCATCAAATCTAGCTTTGTCCCATTATACCATAATGTTTACAATAACTAAAACTTGGAACGTGTACTATGTTGGAATGATATCCATATTATAACTAGAAAAAAATCCTTGAAACACGTGAATATGGAGGAAACTCAAATTTGCCCCTCTAGTATATTTGTATCCCATTTTTGTTTCTCTTATAAAGAAAATCATTGTTACTCATTGTTACTAGATCAAATTATCATAATCTATTTTTGTTTTGAAGTATCTTCCTATTACATTATACACGAACATTTTGCCTTCAAAGTCAATCAAATTTTACTAGGCCTAGGGGTATTTTGTTTTAGTATGGGAGTGGGGTTTCGTGATTGAATGTAATTATTTATTTAATTGTAAATTCCTATGTTTTAAAGGAATTCTAGAAGGCTTGTGAGATTTGATTTTATGTAATCAAAGCAGATCTCGAGAGATTGAGTGACAGATAGAGAGGTCTTAGGATGAGTGAGAGATCCTAGAGATATGTTGAAGATTTAGAGGATCTTGAGGATTTTAGGGATCCTAGAGATTGGATTGTTAGAAAGAATTGTGTATCTGAAACATATTTGGTAATCTTAAATATTGTAAGCCTCGAAGGCAGTGAGAGCTGGCCATCCAGAGAGGAAATCAGGTCAGAGAGAAAGAGAAAGGCCCATTGAATATAATTCCCTTCGAGTTGGCCATCAAGAGAGAAAATCAGGTCGAACTGGCCATCCAGAGAGAAAATCAGGTCAGAGAGAAAGGCCCACTGAATGTAATTCAGGCCAGAAAAGGCGAGGATGCCTTCTATAAATATATGTACAATATGGGTGCATTTGATTAATGAGGAAAATAAACACTCAGGTTCGAGTGTTAGTCGACATATTGGTTTCCTGTTAGTGCTATGAAAGTATATGTCTCTGTAGAATCAAGAGAATTTAATGTATGCCCTAGTAATGGCTTTAGCATAGTGATAATGCTTGGATAGTGTTATTGAAATCGCATTGCAGGCGTGGAGAAACCCTCATGGAAGATTAATCCCTTCAGTCCAGAATGAAAACCCCCCCATAATTGCATCTTTTGGAAGCCCAATCATATTATGAATATTGATAAATCTAGCTTCAAATAAAGATTTAATGAAGATATCATCAACCTGATCATTGACTCTACAATATTCAATAGAGACATGGAGCTCAACATGCTTCATCTTACTGTGGGAAAACATATTGTCAACAACCTATATGGCACTCTGATTTTCATATTAGATTGTAGTCAAGGTCTTAACATGAAGGCCAAGTTCACCTAGAAGTTGGAAGATCCAAACTGCCTTTGTACCTGCATGAATGGAACCATGATATTCTACCTCTATAGTAAAAAATGATACTACCTTATATTTCTTGCACGACCACACCAACCATCTAGTGTTGAAGCAAAAATACATATCCAAAAGTGGAATTCTTATCATCATTTTCGTCATCCCAGTCAGAGTCGGTGAAGTTGACCAATGAATCTGAACTTTGACAATACTTGATACCAAAATGAGTTGTACCCTTGAGATAACAAACAATTCATTTGACTTCTTTCTATTGTATTTTTTTGGGGCCCTCCATAAACCAAGAAACCACACTAACAACAAAGGAAATGTCATGTTGACAATGAGTAAGATAAATAAGACTTTTGGCCAGTTGTCAATAAAGTGTAGCATCAACTTTGGGAGTTTAAAAAGTTTTGGTGAGATTGAATCCAGATTGAAAAGGAGTATCACAAGGATTACAATTGACCATATTAAAATGTGTCAAAATATACATTACATATTTAGATTGAGAAATGAAAAAACCATCACATAGTAGTAATACTTGAAGACCAAAAAATAACACAGAGTACCAAGATAGGTCATGTCAAAAGAGTCAGCAAGTTGTTTCTTCAATCTAGGAATGAGATCAATGTTATTTCCATTAATGTAAAGGTCATAAACATATACAACAACAATCAAAGTTTCTCCATTGGTATGGAGTACAAACAATATGGGATCAGATTCACAATATTTGAAACCAAGTTGAAGAAAGAAATTGTCGATCTTAGAATACCAATATCAGAGAGCTTTCTTCAAACCCTAAAGAGACTTCTTGAGTCGACAGTCCAAGTTATAAAACAAAGTTACCAACTTAATGAGAAATATGACCTAAAAACGAGAACTCTATCCCAAAACTGTCATATTTTTTGGTAAAAAACAAAAAAATCAACCCCCAAATCAAAATGTGGTGCTATCGGTAGCACCCTTTTTTGGAGGCGATTAAAATTGTGACTTTTTTGAAACCACACCCTTGACATTCCGAACGAAACCTTGATAGAACCCTTAAATTGAACCTTAAATTTAAAAGTGATGCTACCAGTAGCACTGATATTGTTTTTGAGTTAAAACTATGACCTAATTGAAACTGTGGCCTTGACCATTGACACCACTATTTTTTTTAGATAAAACTATGATCTAATTGAAAATATGGAATTGAACACTAGCACCACTTTTTTTTTTAAGATAAAACTATGACCTAATTGACATTTTGGCCTTAACCACTGGCACCAATTTTTTATTTGACACTGTGGCCTTAATCAATCTCTTACTTTCAAATTGCAATTACTAAGTACACAACCTCCTTTATACCATATTCAATAGTGCAGAGTACTTCACCTCAATTCAAAATTCATTTTTCTCATATATTGTTACAAAGGATGTTGACATCCCTTACAATAAGGGTAGGGGCTATTTTTTTTTATGTGGATATGGATAGTGATTTGTACCGAATGCATAAGATACATATCTTGGTCATATTCGAATAAAATACACACATGGTCTTACCAAGAACATACAAGAAATGGATGACTTCTTAGAGATATTATTTGATCTCTTCACTGGTGAATGCTATGTACATCTTACTCAGAGATGAAAATACAAAAAATAATTATAAGAAACACAAAACATAGATAATAATAATAAATAAATCCAAATAATACATTTTTTTTCAACATATTATAAAAAAATCCCAATGCCAGTGAAACACAAAATGAAATACATTTGATTCTATGCAAGATGTTCTTTTCACCGAATTATATAAAGACCTAACATTTGATATTGAGTTCTAGTGTGGGTAGATATTCCTTTGAGAAGAAGCATGAAGGAGTTTGTCTAACTTAGTCTATATAGAGATGTCCTTACTTTACCTTACTTACAAGCAAATATGTATGTATTAAACCATGGATATTATACATGACATAGTAAAAAAATGGGACATGTAAAACCATATCCATTCAACAAGAGACATTAGACCCAAAACATGAATGGTTTGTTGGTTAGTTAGGTTGACACATGAATGGTTCCTTGGTTCGTTATGTTGACACGTGAATATAAATCTTTTGTCTCATATACCATATGGAAATAAAAAATACCAACGACCCATATTTTTACTGTGACCTACATTCAATTTGATGGGTTGGTTCTTTCTTTCTTTCGTCCTCGCCCACACTAAATTACTTTTATCCTTATTCCATCTATACCTTTTCTTCAAAAGATGTTTGTGGAATTCCTAGAATATGGGGGTGGCAACAATACAATCCTGAATTGATTGTCGATCATTGTATACAGAATAAAAATACCCTAAAAAATATGCAAGTGTGGGGGTTGATTGATCTATTGAGTTATTTCTATCCATATCCGTTCATTCCCTTAAAAATTGTGTGGTTTATCCTTCTCTTGGGTTTCAATCTCACCTAGATCCTCCAGAACTAGATCATGCTTTTCAAGAACTACATCTGAAACATCTTGAACCACTAAAAGAACCAAAACTATAAAGGCTTCAATTACCAGGTAGAAAAGGAAACTTCAAAGGTAAAATTAGATTGTCAGGTCAAGTCCATGATATTCAAACCTTGGCTTCCTGAAACTTCTTAGTCCATAGAATGAAAAAAATTAAGGCTTAATACTCTACTTTGTAGCTAACTATTTCTCATTATTTCTCAAAATAGAAAGTTCCACGTCTCATAACATGAGGAGGGGGTTTCAAGCATATATTTAACTACATATCTTGTATCTATTTATGAGCATGTGGGAAATTATGAAGAGAGAGGAGAAAAAAAAGAATCTTCCAATAGCTAGCCCAGTTGTAACATGTGATACCCCTTTCCCCTTGATTTCCTAGGAGGACTTAATATCCTATTTAATTCCCATAGGCTATAGTCAGAGAAATGAATTATTTAATTAATGTCAATTTAATTAATTAATTAATGGTTCGTTGGCTAGTTATGTTGACACATGAATATAAATCTTTGGTCTCATATACCACATGGAAATAACCAGACACCAACGACCCATATTTTTATTGTGAAATAAATTCAGTTTGAGGGGTTGGTTCTTTCTTTCATCCTCTCCCACACTAAATTACTTTTCTCCTTCTCCCATCTATACCTTTTCTTCAAAAGATGTTGGTGGCATTCATAGCATATGGGGGTGGCAACAATATAATACTGAATTGATTGTCGATCATTGTATACGGATGAAAAATGCCCTAAAATTCTATGCAAGTGTGGGGGTTGATTGATCTGTTGAGTTCTTTTCATCCATATTCATTTATTCCCTTAAAAATTGTGTGGTTTCTCCTTATCTTGGGTTTCAATCTCACCTGGATCCTCTAGAACTAGATCACGCTTTTCAGGAATTACATCTGAAACATCTTGAACAACTAAAAGAACCAAAAATATAAAGGCTCCAATTACCAGGTAGAAAAGGAAACTTCAAAGGTAAAATTAGATTGTCAGGTCAAGTCCATGATATTTAAACCTTGGCTTCCTGAAACTTCTTACTCCATAGAATGAAAAACATTAAGGATTAATACTATGTTTTGTAGCTAACTATTGCTCATTATTTCTCAAAATATTTCTGTTCCACGCCTTATACCATGAGGAGGGTGTTTCAAGACTATATTTAAGTACATATCTTGTATCTGTTTTTGAGCATGTGGGAAATTATGAAGCGAGAGGAGAAAAAAAAGCATCTTCCAACAGTTAGACTAGTTGTAACATGTGATATCCCTTTCCCCTTGATTGCCTAGGAGGACTTGATATCCTATTTAATTCCCATAGGCTATAGTCAGAGCAAGGAATTATTTAATTAGTGTCAATTTGGGCGAAAATAAACATTAAAGTTGAGAATAAGTAATTAATTAAATTAAAAAGGGGTAAAAAGTGACTTTTGGGAGAAAATGACTAAAAGCTTTATAAAGTCATTTTATATCATTTTTGGGGGATCAAAAAATTCACTTTAGGTTTATAAAGTGAATGGGGGATCATTCTCTCATTCATTCATGAATTATTTTACAAAGAGGAAATCAAAGAGATCTTTTTGCTTTGCCTCTTGGGATGAAAAACCCTAGAGAAAGATTAGGTTTGGTGGTGAGACTATCCACCCTAGCTGATCGCGGAGGAAATATCCTTCAGATCTTTCATTGTACTTCATTGTGGCCAAGATTTCATCACTTGAAAACTGAGTTTTCCTTTCTAGAGATCGGTTTTTTTTAGGAGGGCGAGTTGAGATTTTGGTTGCACTTATTATTGAGGGGGGTGAATTATCTTGATATTTGGGATTGATTCTCAGGTGTTGGGGATGATATAATTGTTGTTGGATGAGTTTCCTGTAGCCGAGGTCCATTTGGCCGAGGTAGGGGCCAAGTTCATTGTGGGAGAGGATTCCTTCACTTGTGGCTACTGTCATTTGTTGTTGGGATGAGTTTACTACTGCTAGGAAGGATGAATACATGTGGTTGTCACCTACATGCCTACCCACTAATTTCCAGTAATTTCAGAGCTTCCATACATACTTTGTTGGGTCGATTCCTTTACCTACATACTTGTAATCTTCTACAGAAATATATAGCAGGTTCCTCATTTATTGCTACTATACTATTTGTTCAGATTTTCAATGTCCTTTGAGTGTCATAAATAATTAATGAAATAAATTTATTTGAGTCTTGATATTGGTCTTTCATTATAAATCACACTAGAGATTATAAATACATATGAATTATTTGATAAAGACTTGTCTGCAAACTATTTGATGAAATATCTACACTACTAAACTATGTAAAAATACAAAAAAAAGTAGTGGGGATTTTCCAGTGGTATCAGAGCCACAATCCTATCAGTCTCTGAGTGTTTTTTGTTTTATGATGTGGGAAGAGAGGGAATATATTACTTACATAAGTAGCAGGAAGCAAGGATCATAAAACATATTTCAATAAGAAGAAGAGGAATAAATGGGGGGCATGGTTGAGAAACCAGAGGGTAGTATCATGAACATTTTGAATGACTTAAAAAGGGGGAAATAACATTTTGAATGACTTAGCAAGGGGGAAATAACTCAGTTAATCAATAATAATCAAGAGAACCAAAACCATGGGGGGGAAATGGTTTAGGGGGTACTAATGGACATAATGGGAATCATGTAGAATGTAGAAACAACAATATTCCCCCACAAAACAACACTGAGACCACCAGTAGATTGATTATTAGACCTTTTTTCTCTCATTTCTTGGGGGAGAAGCAAACAAGAAATCAAGGATAGCAAGGATAGGGTGAAAACTTTAATGATTACTTGAGGGAGTACTAGAATATTGCTGAGGATTTTGAGGTCACCATGTCATTACATGACTATTACACTATCAAATATAGGAACATACCAAAGGATTTCAACATGGGTCAATAGAAAATTGATCTCATGAAGAAGGTTGGAAAGTTATCCATTCCCACCTTCAATGGTTCGAAAAAGTGTGCAGCTAGATCATGGGTACAAAAGTTGGACACACACTTCCAAATAAACCCTATGATGGAGGCAAAAGTGATTAAATTCGCTACCTTGCATTTATATGGAGAGGCCCATGAGTGGTGGTACCATGGATTGGTCACTATGAGGCATACCAGAATTACTTCCTATCTGGACTTTACATAGAATTTGATGGAGCGATTTGAAAAAAACAATCCATAATTTCATTTGAGAGAGATGGCACAACTCAGACAAGTTGGGACACTAGATTCCTACATTATAGAGTTCCAGAAGATTGTTGTCACGGTAACATATGTATCAGAACACATGTCATTTATGTTGTTCACTGAAGGATTATCTGAGCCACTACGTGGTTGGGTTAAGGAATTAAAACTAGAGTCTCTACATGACACCATCATCAAGACATGGGACATGGAATATGTGGTCCTAGGAAAAAAAAAAAGAAAAAAAAAGATAAGAAACCTTTTCAAAAAGAGTGGACCAGAAAGGAGAAGCTGGACAAGGAAAATTTCAATGAGCTGAGAAGGAAAAAAAAAATATTCAGTTGCAAAGAGTCGTGGGAGTTGGGACACAATTGCATGGGGAAGGGAAAGGTACACTATATATAGTTGCACTCAGATAGTGATGAGGAAGAGACAGAAGATACATAGGAATAGGGCAATGCTAAGGGAGAATCGAGTGATGAGTAGTCTTGTGTGGAGGCCAAGGGTGGGCCTATCGCCACTCTATTGGGAACCCCTAGATACTACACTTTTAGAGTCAAAGGAGTACTATGGGGATAACGTGTCACATCTTTGATTGATGGTGGGGTGACCCATGAATTCATTGATGCAACATTGGTGGCTAGGAGATGCATTTCTATAGAGGACTTTGAGGGATTAAATGTGGTATTGGTCGATGGATTTAATATGGCATGCACAAAACAATGTTTGAGGTTGGTTGTGAGGTTGGAAAACTATACCTTGACTGACAATTTTTATGTGATTTATTTGGCGGACACCAATATAGTCGTGGGTGTTCATTGTATTCATTAGTTAGGGGAATTTGTGATGAATTACCAAGAAATGGAGATGAGATTCAATATTGAAAATGGAAAGAAGATTGTTCTGAGGGGAATGTAAAATGGTGTCCCTAATATTGTGTCAACTAAAAGGATGGAGACCATATTCAAGCATGGATACATAGCTTGTGTAGTAGAATATTTGATCACAACTCAAAAATCAGTGAAGGACCAACAACATCATCCCATAGACATTCAATCCTTGTTGAGAAAACATGGCCACGTTTCTGGAGAGACACCAATGGGGAAACCACCTAACATATGTTTTTAGCATACTATAGAGTTGGAGGAGGGAGCCAAACCAGTGATAACCACTCCTTAAAAGCACTCGAATAAATTTAAATATGAAATATGAAATAGGTAAATGGATTCTCAAAGTTTAGTGCACCACTCACATATCTCACGAAGAAAGGGGAATTAATGTGGACATAGGACACCCAAAATACATTTAACAAACTCAAGGAAGCGATGAGCACTTTCCCAGTTCCGTCACTTCCTGATTTCACATATCCTATTGTGCTTGAGTGTGATGCTTCGAGTGAGGGTGTTGGACTAGTTATGATGCAACATAGACATATGATAACATACAAGAGTAGTAAAATCACATATTCAGAGAGTCTCTATTCCATATACGACAAGGAAGTGCTCACCATCATGCATGTTTTGGAAAAATTCAAATAGTACTTGGTAGATGGAAAATTTGTGGTTAAGACTGACCACAACAATTTGAGGTACTTCTTGGAGAAGAAGGACTTAAACGACAAGAAACATAAGTGGGTCAGAAAATTGAAAGAATATGAATTTCATATTGAGTATGTCAAGGGAAAGAAAATGCATTTGTTGATGCTCTCTCTAGGAAGGTCGAGATATGTTCACTTGTAGAAATTTTAGCTAATTGGAGATCCCACCTCTAGGTGGAGTACTCCAAGAATAAATTTTCTTGTGAGATGATGGATGAAAGCATACAAGATGATAGGTATAGGGTGGTGGATGGTATCATCTACTACAAGGATGACATATACTTAGTCCCATAGTCCAAACTGAAGTAGAAGATTATGAGGGATATGCATGATACTCCTCTGATAGGTCATCCTAGGTACTTTAAAACTTATAGGAAGATAAGGGAGAGGTTCTCTTGGAAGGGCCTCAAAGATGATGTATTGAGACATGTGAGGGCGTGTATGAATTTTCAAGAAAACAAGTTAGAGTAGATTCATCCTCTGGGGTTATTACAACCATTACCCATTACAAAGCAGAAATGGGAAAGTGTGTCCATGGACTTCATCACAGGTTTACCGAAGGTACAGGGAAAATATTGCATATATGTGGTGGTCAATCAGTTGACTACGTTCACACATTTATTCACCATTTCTTGTTAATACAAGGAAACACATGTAGCATAGTTGTTCTTCATGGAGGTATTTAGACTCCATGCATTTATGAAGTACATTGTCAGTGACAAAGACATCAGATTCCCCAGTGCATTTTAGCAGGAGTTGTTCAGGTTGGCTGGCACAAAATTGACTCTTGGCACTAGTTACCACCCCTAGATAGATGGACATACAAATATCCTAAACAAGTGGCTTGAGGGGTATTTATGTAACTATGTGTCCAAGAAATAGAAGGTGTGGTTTAAGTGGTTTCACTTGGGAGAACATTTTTATAATACCACTTATCACATGTCCATTGGTATGACCCCATTTCGAGCATTATATGGCTATGATGTTCATTCTTTTGTTGATTTTGAATTTGTGGATATTAGGGCCCCAAATTCCAAGTATTGGATCCAAGAGAGTCAAGACATCCTAAACACTCTCAAGGAAAATTTACAAATGGCACATAATCAATAGAAGATTTATGCAGATAGGCACAGGGTTGAGCACACTTTTGAGGTGGGGGACTTTGTATTTTTGAGATTACAACCATACAGAGAGTATTCACTAAAGAAAATTCACGTTGAAAAACTTAAACCACGCTTTTATGGTCCCTATAGGGTGGTTCAAAAAGTAGGTGAAGTATATTATGAGTTGGAGTTGTGGGAAGGAAATAAGATCCATAATGTATTCCATGTTTCGTGCCCCAAGAAGGAATTAGGACAACATGTTACTTCTTCAACATATTTACCCGCATTGGATGAGGAGAGGCAATTGGTGTTGGTTCCCGAGGAGGTTCTGGAAGTCAGGGAGAGGAGATTGAGAAACATGGTAATCCAAGAGTACCTCATCAAGTGGAGAGATTTACCAATGGAGAATGCCACGTGGGAAGGTGATAAGATCTCGCAATATCCCAATTTACAGTTGCTTGAGGACAAACAATCTCGGGAAGGGAGAACTATGATGTCCATTTCCCATTGATCGCCTAGGATGAATTAATAGCCTATTTAATTCCCGGAGGCTATAGTCAGAGAAAGGGAATTATTTAATTAATGTCAATTTGGGAGAAGAGAAACATTAAAGTTTACATTAAGTAATTAATTAAATCAAAAAAGGGTAAAAAGTGAATTTTGGGAGAAAATGACTAAAATATTTATAAAGTCATTTTATATTATTTTTCGGGGAGTGGAAAAGTCACTTGAGGTTTAAAAAGTGAATGGGGGCTCATTCTCTCATCCATTTATGACTTATTTTGCAAAGAGGAAATCAAAAAGCTCTTGTGGCGAAAAACCCTAGAGAAATATTGGGTTTAGTGGTGAGAAAATCTATCCTAGCGGAGGAAAGATCATTCACATCTTTCATTGTGCTTCATTTTGGCTGATATTTCATCACTTGGATGCTGATTTTTCCTTTGTAGAGATTGTTTTTCCTTGAGGAGGGAGCATTGATCTTGTGGTTGCATTTATTGTTGAGGGGGGAAGTTATCTTGATGTTTGGGATCGATGCTCAGGTGTTGGGGCCGAGATAACTGTTGATGGATGAATTTCCTGTAGTAGACGTCGATCTAGCTAAGGTAGGGGTTGAGTTTATTATGGGATAGGACGCTTTCACTTGTGGCTATTGTGATTTGTTGCTGGGACAAGTTTACTGTTGCTAGGAAGGTTGAATACAAGTGTTTGTCACCTATAAGCCTCTCCACTAACTTACACTAATTTCTAAGCTGCCATACATACTTTTATAGGCTGATAGGCTGATTCCTTTACCTTCATACCTGTAAACTTCAACAAAAATATATAAAATATATACCATGTTCCTCAAATAATTAATGCAACAAATATATGTAAGTCTCAATATTGGTGTTTAATTATAAATCACACCAGAGATTAGAAATACATATGAATTTTTTGATAAAATGCTTGTTGCAAATTATTTGAAGAAATGTCTACATTGTGCTAAATTAAGTAAAACTCCAAAAAACTTAGTGGGGATTTTACATAACCAAGCTCCATGTCATGGTAATTCTTTTATGGTATTTTCTATCACTTGCATAAAAATAAAACATGAAAAAACTATGGCTTAAACTTTATCTTAACTACTTGATTTCTGCATAAAAAGAAACTTTCTAAAGCTCTTTTATCTGGAAGTTTTTTAAATCAAAGTTCAAAACTATGCCGTTTTTGTGTAACGTTTGTCTATGCTTTTCACCGGTACATTACAAGTTGGGAAAAGGAAAAGAAAAAATGTTTAAGATCAAGCACAATGGCTCTTAAAATAAGCTCTCAATGTAGATGGAATTTCAAGAATAATTACACCGATTGTGTTGACAACGAACCAAGCAAGCCAACCCTTTGGGTTCCATAAAGCACAGTCATGGAGGGGCATTTGGGGGCTTGTCTCAGTGACGAGACTTTCTTTTTTCTTCGTGCCCATTCGACATGGGCTTCGTGTGCACCAGAACTTCCAACCTTTCCAAATTCGGAACCCCAGAGAGAGAATAGACTCCACTCAATTTTTCAGGCTTTGGATGGTTCCGAAGGAGCTTATCCTCGCAATGACTAATAAGAAAAATCAATGTTTAATATGGTTTTAGAAAATAGTAGATTAACTATAAAATATATATATTAATTATAAAAGAAAGTATATTAATCTTATTTAATATTTCAACTTATAAATTTATATCATAGATTTATTATTATTGTATAATAATATGAAAAAATAATTAGAATGTTGTTTGAATTGTGTATATAAATTGTATCAGAGATTTGAAAAAGTTTTTTAGAAAAAAAAAATTATTAGTTAATTAATTATTTATTAATTAATCTCAAATTTGAAATTGTTAAAAATATTTGATGATGATGATGATGACTGTCCACTATGATAGAATTGGTCTATTGGACCTTAAGAGAGTAAGTGATTACTTGAGATTCTTTAGAATTTTAATTTTGTGCTAAAAAAACATTAACAAAAGTTTTGCAAGATCATCATAGTTTTGTTGAGTTAAGAGGTTAGGAAGGTTGGTAGTGAGACAAATATTTTTAAAATGAAATTTAATGTGGGTATAGGGTGGACAATCTAAGAGTTTCACTATGTAGCTCGTGAGAATTTGTTCTTATCTTAGCAATGTTTATTTTTTTTTACACTCCTCAAAACAGATAGATAATTTTTATCTTCTAGATCAGGGTTGATTACATCCTTATAATACCTTAACTTTCTTTTTTCCTCTAACTCTTTATCACCACATTTTCTTCTTAAATTTTGATTTGATGATATTTTTAATAGTATCTTTATTATGCAAAATGGTGTCTTCCATGATTCCCCAATAGTTTAGACAAGATTGTGCATCTTTATGCCATCCTCGTTTGAGTCGATGATGATTATGACTCGATTTTGAAGCAATTTCAGGAATCCTAATGTCTTCCATGTTGTTTAACTTGTTCTTATACATTAGGTATCTATTCATAGTTGTTCTCTCAATGGGGGAGAGACTTGTTTCTAAGAGGAGGATGGGATAGGGTGTATTTTCTTTAATTTTGAAATTATAAGTTATAAAATTATTTTGTATTTTCTCTATCTCTCTCCAGGATTCACGGGAGATACTACAACCCCGAACTTCACATCCATAAAGAATAATAGGTGTAACGAGAGTCTCAAAGAGGAATTTCTTCTTATCCCAAATCCAAAGATCGGCTGAATTACAATTTTTTTCAAGCCCATAATCAATTTTCCATCCCCCAGTAATCGTTTTCTCAATGCTATAATTTTAGTTGAGCTTGTGGTGAATATCAATTCCAAGATATTTGTATGAGGTCACTTCCTCCAAGTTGTTGTTTTCATATACAAAGGTATCATAAGTGATTTTATTGGATTTAATAATCAAGACCTTAGTCTTATCAGTATTAACAGTCATACCCATATTGGAGAAAAAATCCTTGAGGATTCTTAGTTGGTTTTCAAGATCATGGGGACTCATTTCCATAAGAACAATATCATCAACATAAAGAAGAAGATTGATGACTATACTAGTGATATTAGGGTCGACACAACCTTCTTTTTCTAAACAATCTTCTAACTTGTCAATGTATATGTCAAAAAGGGTAGGAGACAAGGGACAACCTTGTTTGACTCCAATATTGCAGTTAATCTCTTTTGACCAACCCTCAATGTTTTTAAACTTATCAATAATGTTCTCATACATACTTATTGTAGTAGCCCTCAACTCGGGAGGCACTTTTATCTCTTCCAACCTATTCCAAAGGTTTTTCCTAGGAACCATGTCAAAAGCTTTTCTAAAGTCAACAAACAACAAAAAAGATTGGTTTTAGTATTGCGGAACTCCTTTGTAATGATCCTAAAGGTAACAATATGGTCCAAAGTTGAATGATATCTCCTAAACCGTGCCTAGCCTTTAGCTCTTTTACCGTGATTTTCTAGCCAAAATCTAATCTTCTTTTTCAAAATAATTCCATAAAGCTTGGCTAAAATCGGGCTAATAATAATGGTCATATAATTAGAGGGAATGTTTATATCCCCTTTTTTAAAAATAAGAACAATGAAGATTTGCATCCAGGGTTTAGGGAAGCCCTATTTGACTCCTAAATTGAAGAGCCTGTGTATGTGAGGGATAAGTATAGGCCCTATGATTTAAAAAAATTCAGCTTGGTAGCCTTAAATGTCATTAGCTTTCTCATTTGCAAGTCGCTTAACCCTGAACTCTATGTCATCTAAAGAAAAAACGACATCCTTTGTAGGGACAATATGAATGGTGTCCATGGCATTAGGGAACTTGTAAATACTTTTAAGGTAGGAATTACAGTATCTTAAGGGAATCATATTATTTTCTTTAGTATTGTGGTTTAGAATTTGGCTCTAGAACTTCTTAGGATCCAACTTAGATCGTTGTGAAAGATGCTCTTTCCTTTTATTGATATAGTATATTTTTTCCTTTTAATTATGGATTTGTACGTATTGATCTTATCAAGTTTTAAGGACTCATTCTTTATCATACCAAGGGTTGGTCATTTTATTATTCTTTTTATAGGAAACGTCGAAAGAGAAGTTGTTAATAGAAGTGGAAAGGGTAGTTATAAAATTATGATAGAGTTCTTCAATGTTGTCCTTATAAGTTAGGAGATGTAATTTACTATTTAAATCCTTTAATAAAATGTCAAGTTTACTTTTTCCAAAGCATAATTGTCTTTGATTATTATAATTCTCTTCAATGGTGCTCCTGTTCATGGAAAAGTTTAGAGTTACGGTTAAAGGTTTATGATTAGAGTCGGGTTCATGGTCATTTAAAAGGTTAAAAGTTGTTATTTGGTTGGAAATGGGGATATTAGATATCACACAATCTATGACACTACTACCTAGCCACTTCATTACTCCATTGCAAATTATTAGGTCTTGAGAGCTGCAGAGCTTGACCAACTTAGTACCAAACAAATTCTCAATTAGGTATTCATAGCTTCTTTTGTAGCTATTAGATAAAACAAGGTCCTCATCTAGCCATAAAAGATTATGGTTGGAATCAATGCTTAAAAGAGTAGCTTGTTTAGTTGCAGTCCTAGCATGAAAGTCTCCTAGTAGGAGGATATTACCTTCATTTTCAAATTATAAATATCTTGTTCTAAATTATTATAGGGAAAATTGCTATATAGATTGTTTTTCTTATGAAAAGTAGAATTAATAGGTGCAAAATAACAAATTGCTATATACATTTTTTTAGCATTGGTGTCTAAAATTTCTATCCTAATGTATTGATTTAGAGAGTCGATCTTATGAAGTTGAATGTGAGGAGAAATGCTCTTTCTAATATAACAAGCTATGCCTCCTATCCCTCTATGGTGGGACTTTTTGTTCCATGCCAACCACAAGACAAATCCTTCTATGTTAGGGACCTTAGACTTTTCATGATCCCAAGTTTCAACTAGACAAATAATATCAATATCACTCGGGATGCAACTTATCATAGGACCTTTGTGCCATGGAAAGTCACGATAGTTCCAAAAAAGGATCCCAAGTGTCCCAAATTCCTATTTATTATTATCCTTATGGTTTCTATCCCTAACAATAGCTTTTCGATTTCTAATTATTGCCCATTTTCCTTCTTTCCTGGTTTCTTTTACCTTTTGAACTTCCTTCCTTAATTCAGCTTGGTGTTCGGGAATGAGGTCTTCATTTATAAATATTCATGACCCTGTTAAGCACAAAGATTTACTCAGTATGCTATATTTATGATCATTACAACTTACTTTGACATGAATCAACCTATCTTTGTGATCAATTATTTTTCCTACCCTCATTGCTTCTATGAGGTAAGTTGTATCAATTTTTGATTTATTATTTAATTATTTTTTTACTATTACTAGTGTAGGCTCTTTTATTAGGTTCATGGTCAATTATTTTTCCTAGCGTATTTGCGTCTATGATGTAAGTTGTATAAATTTGTGATTTATTATTGCTAGTGTATCCTCCTCTTATTGTTCTTTTATACCAAACCTTATGAGGTTAAAGCTCTTTTATTAAACCCATTGTCCAATTCAATTAGCTTATAAAAAAAATTAAAAAAATTAATAATTTTTAATTTTAATATAGCTTATTTCTCATCTAATTTAATATAAAATACAATTTTTTACAAAAAGTATTTCTTTAATCTCTTTTCATTATTATTTTTATCATTTTTATAGTAATTTCAAATTTGAAATTGTTAAAAATATTTAATAATTAAAAAT
>SNQJ01S0035495.1:32722-71863 GCA_010110895.2 Picea sitchensis | reverse complement strand
ACCTCTGTGGGCCAGCAAGAACACAAAATATTAAAGGTGACAGTTATTTTATGTTGTTTATTGACGATTACACAAGAATGACACGGATTACATTTCTTAAAGAAAAATATAAATCATTTGAGAATTTTATATCTTTCAAAGCCCTGGTTGAAAATGAGATTTATTTAAAAATCAAGTGCTTAAGATCAGATAGATAAGGTGAGTTTACCTCTAATGAATTTGATGAATTCTATGGGAATCATGCAATCAAGGGACATTTTTCGGTAGCAAGGACTCCATAGAAAAATGGATTTGTATAAAGGAAGAACATAACTATACAATAAATGGCTAGAACAATGTTGAATGAAGCCAAACTACCAGACACCTTCTCGAGAGAAACAATCAGCACAACAATCTACATTTTGAATAGAGCACAAATTAGACTAAACAAAAGCAAGACACATTACGATTTTTGGAAAGGTAGACCAACTGCAGTCAAATACTTCAAAGTATTTGGGAGCAGGTGCTATATAAAGAGAAATGAAGATAATTTAGTCAAGTTTTATTTCAGAACAAATGAAGATATCCTTCTTGGCTATGTATTTGGAAGCAAGGCATACAAATGCTACAACAAAAGACTATGCAAGGTTGTATATAGTATTGATGTAAGGGTGGATCAAACAATACCTCAAAAAGAAAAGTCACAAACAATTGAATATTTGGAGGAGTCAATCTCAGAGAACGAGAAAAGGAAGAAGAAATAGAACACCAATATCCATAGACACCATCTAGATTTGTTCAAAAGCAACATCTAGAAAATCAGATCCTTGGTGATATAGATACAGGAGTTCATACTAGAAGAATATTGAACTTTTCTTTGCCATCTAAAATAGAGCCCAAGAACTTTACACAAGCTAGTGAAGATAAGCATTGGGTTAAAGTTATGAAAGAAGAACTAAATCAGGTTGAGAAGAATGAGACATGGGAACTTGTGCCCAGACAAAAAGACAAGAATGTGATTGGCACCAAATGGGTCTTCATAGACAAATTGGATGAAGAGGGATGAATAGTAATAAATAAAGCAAGATTGGTCTATAAAGGGTATGCTCAAGTTGTGGGTATTAACTTTGAAGAAACCTTTGCTTCGGTTGCAAAATTAGAAGCAATCAAAATGTTTTTGGCATTTGTGTGTTTCAAGAACTTCAAAGTCTATCAAATGGATGTCGAGTCAGCCTTTTCTAAATGGAAATTTAGAAGAAGAAGTATATATTGAACAACCAGGAGGATTTCAGTTGCCAGAAAACAAAGATCATGTAAGCATACTAAATAAAGCACTCTATGGACTAAAGCAAGCTCCCAAAGCTTGGTATTCAAGACTTGAAAAATACCTACAACAACAAAGTTTTAAAAGAGGAGTTGTAGACATCAATATTTACATCAAAGAAGACAAGGTTTTCAAAAGAGGAGTTGAAAACATCAATATTTACATCAAAGCAGACAATGAAAATATGTTAATCATTGTGGTTTATGTGGATGATATCAAATTTGGAAGTAATGATGATAGAATGAGACAAAAGTTTGCAAAATAAATGCAAAAATAATTTGAGATGACCATGCTTGGAGAATTGTCATTCTTTCTAGGGTTGCAGATTTCTCAATCCAGCAAAGGCATATTCATTTCTCATCCCAAATGTATCAAGAAAATGTTGAAGAAATTTGGAATGGAAGATTGTGCACCTGTCAATACACCCATGATCATAGGATGTAATTTGAGAAAATATGATGAATCTCCATAAGCAAATCAAACACTGTACATGTCAATGATCAACATCCTACTATATGTGACAACATCAAGGCCAAACATCATGTAAGTAGTAGGAATGGTTGCAAGATTTCAATTTGCACCAAAGGAGACACATGTGCAAGCAATACAAATAATATTCAGATATCTAAAGGGAACATTGGACTTTTTCTTATGGTATTCAAGAAGTAAGGACTTCACTCTAACAACATATACAGATGCAGATTGGGAAGAAAGTATTTATGACAAGAAAAATGCCAGTCGAGGAGCCTTATTTCTAGGAAATTGTCTAGTATCATGGTTGAGCAAGAAGAAAAATTCAATCTGCCTATCCACAGAAAAATCTAAATATATTGCAACAACGACGTGTTGCACAAAATTTATTTGGATGAAGTAGACACTGAAGGATAACAAGGTAGAATATGATCACCTAATTTCAATCATTTGGATGAAGTAGACACTAAAGGATAACAAGGTAGAATATGATCACCTAATTTCAATCATATGCGACAACATGAGTGCAATCAAAATTTCAAATAATCTTGTTATGCACTCAAAGACGAAGCATATTCCCATCAAGTACCACTTCCTAAGAGAACAAGTAGTAGAGCAAAGTGTCAAGTTAGAATATGTTGCCACCAAAGAACAAGTTGCACATATTTATGCTCATTAGTCTTGCATAAACATGGCATGACATGATTCCCACGAGAATGGTTTAGGAAATGGTGTGGGAATGGGATAGCTCTGGGAATGCACAACAATGTTTTTATGTATTTTTAATGGTGCAAGGCAGTTTGACTTTAAATTTAATCGTTATCTTTTGCTAAATTGAGAAGATAGAAGGTTCTCGTACGCTGCATAACAGATTTGGCAAGATTTGGTTGTAAAGTGCATATTGCTTGCTAAGATAGTGACCAATTGCTATGATTAGTGAGTTGGTTTTGCTCGATCAGTGGCACATGTTACATAAATTTATTTTTATTGCGATAGGTATGCCGATAGGCAAATCTTGTTTAGAAAAACTATTGTACCTCATTTTACTATGCAAATTTTATGAATTGTTTAATATAAGATTCACACATTAATGTTTATAAAAGAGTTAACTTTCTACATTGGGATTTTATTTCGAATAAATAAAGAATTAATTCAATTGTGTGTGACTCAACACACATAACACATTCAACTTGCACGATTGCATGAAAGCTTATAAGGTTCCAGAGGTGTAATCAAGCTTTGATACCATATGTTATGGTTCAAATTCTAATAAATCTAATTTCATAAATAAACATAGCAATTTGCAAGCATTAACTGAAAAAATAATGATACATTAATCATGATTACATAATTCACAAGAAGGAGTGAGTGATGAGAACTTAGCTAAAAGTAGAAGAAATCGACTTACTTACAACGCTATGAATGTTGAACCAATGTGTTCCAATCTTTGATCCACCATGTCACAACAGAGTGTAGGGGACAACTCTCCTAGCAACCGACCTCTCAGTCATCACGACTGAAGCCCCCCGATCCCTCAATCAACTACATATGCCAGCATCCAAGACTTTCAATTAATTGCCCAAGCAAAATATGTCACACTTCCTTCTCCACCTTCATTATATATAACTATTCTTACCCATCCATCCACGAGTTACACTTGTCATTAAGTAATTAATTATGTAGTTTTAAACCTTTTCTTAATTTAGGTTTTGTTTGATACATTTTTAGTAATTTACCTTGTTTTTATTTTTTTTAACCTTTTCTTTTATTATAATTTCATATTATTTTTATTTTTACTTTAATTTATTATTATCTATTTACTATTTTAAGACCATTTGTTTATTATTTCTTACTTTAATTGAAAGTACGAGGCATTACAAGGTAGGTGTAATATCCCCACTATAATCCGCAATTTAATTAATGTTTGATGTAGACATAATGAAATGTGGCTATGGCCAAGCGATGTAATACGCAGATTTTATTTCTAATTTTTTATAATAATATGTGATGCAAGTTGCTAGGGGACATGGATAGAGATGGGGGTTGGGTTTTCCAAAAGAGAGAGGAGGGTCTAAGAGGGGTCCAAGGGGAAAATTATTTATGGGTATTAATTCAAACCCACTTTTCTTAATTTTATTATCATTTGGGAGAACCTTCTATTTTTTGGTTGAGTATATGACACCCCAATCATTAAACTCATGTAAGAGGATGGGTGTAGAAAGTCACATCCCATAGTTATTGGGAGCATGGGGCTGAAATACAATCAACATTGGGCAAAGTGAGCAGTCATATGGCTTGGAAAAAAAGAGGAAATTTATATGGGCGGAGGATGTAGTTTTTACAGGTATGTTTTTGCATGAACAACAATCATGGAACATGGAAGAAGAGCATTGGAGCTGGAGAAAAAAGGTTGGGAAAATTTTGGATCATGCTAGAGTGTTTTGGAGCCGAAAACTAAAGAATCGGGTTGTCAGGCCTGAACAGTGAACTACTGTGTGAGTTGCACTATAATAGCAAGTGATTGTTGTTGTTTTTACTGGTATTTTTCCTAGCAGTGAGTTCCCTTGAGTTCCCAGTAGAGAGATTCTTGGTTACTTGTGCTAGAGAGTCCTTGATAAATGAATGAGATGCTCGATGGACTAAGAGCAGTGAAAGGTGTACATTCATTGGGTTGGGTAGGTCAAGAGGAAGAGAGTTGGTGGAAATCGAGATAGTTGTAGGATAGTGCCAGTGGGTTGTGGGATTCACTGAGTTGTGAGTGGATTGTGAGAGACACCCTTTTCTTGTGGATTACTAGCCTCAACTCAGAGGTGACTAGATGTTGAGATCTAGAACAACAAGTCTATTGTTGGGTGGAATTTCCATCTCAGGCAGCTCATTACACAAGTGTTTTAAAAAGATAAGTGTTTATTTGTTTTCTAAGTTAATTTATGAGTTTAATTGTTATGCATTTTACCATGTGAATGGGAATGATTTATATGTTGTTGTAGATGAGTTTATTTGTTGCAATCATGTCATTTCAACATATTGTAGCTACATATAGTTATGGGTATCTGAAAATGGTTAAATGTGTGTATAATTTGTACCTGATAAGCTACAAGAATTTAATTAGTAGGAAAGTTTTGTATTTATGTGTATTTTGCATAGTAATGTTCCTTCGTTGAGTTGGGGAACATTACAGATTGCTATTAGAGCTTAAGGTTCAACACCAATCTTGTTTGGGACAAGAGCGAGTTTGAATTTTGCAAAATAATTGTTGTTGTAGAGGTTCACTTGTGAAAGATTTGGGGAAATGGTGAAAGCAGAGTGAAAATCCCCAAATTTGTCAACGGATGCTAGTTTGATTCGTCTCAAAATAATCGATGAGAGGATCAATGGCATCAGTTTGTCAGTTGCAAAATTAATTTTGTCCTGAGAGGTGGAATTTCACATTTTAATGATGACTGAATAAGTTGAGGGAGCGACAGCCCAAATCACATTGGATTTGACAATCGACGATTGAGATCAAATATGGATATTTTGGGAACATCTAAGTCATCAACAGAAAAAATTGGGTTAAGTGTGAGGGGTGATCCTAACCGTTTGTTGGATAGTGAGATTGAAATTCAACCATTGATCAAGGATCATCAGTCAGGGCGACTAAGGTCCATGGGAGAAAGCTTTGCGAGAAGAAGGTCTACAGGAGAAATCTTTGTGGGAAGAAGGTTCACGGGCAGGAGTAGGTCTGTGGGGATAAGCTCGCGGGTCATGAACAAATCTAAAGTTCATGTTTTCGTAGTCGCAAAGAAATGTCCCTGAAGGAAAGGTCGTGAATTCTTGCGGGTTGCGGAAAAATCTAAAGTTTTTTTTTGGTAGCTACAAGGAAATGTCCATGAAGGAAAGGTCGTGAAGGCTTGTGGGTCGCGAGTCACATGAAATCCTGAGGTTCATGTTTTGGTAGCCACGAGGAATTATCCGCAACGAAGATTTTTCCGCCAGGTTTGCAGGCTATAGAAAATTATAAGAATGTGTTTAGTTGACCTATCTACAGAGGGAGTCTGCACAAAATAATATAATTGGCTCGTGGATTGAAGGTTGCAAGAGAATCCTAAGACCATGCCATTTGACGAGATGTTGGGGGAATGTTTGCGCAAATGAAAGAGTTTGATAGGCTGACAGGCTTGTGGGTCACGAGCTTCATAGAAGTAATAATGAAGGGTAAGTTGATTCTCCCGATGGAAAAGGGGCATGAAGGTGATCCTAATAGATTGCAGGTTCTTATTAATAGACTATTATAACAGAAAACCAATGAAATTCTATGGAAATTTGCAGTTTTTGGAGGTCATCAAATTGGAGAGTGATTTTGAGGGCCTAAACGACATTTTTAGGTGGAAGGCAAAGGAGATTTCTAGGTGGAACTAGTACGCATCCTAGACTGAAAAGTCAAAGTGATCAAGAACAAAGCCATATGGCTTGTAAAAATTCAATGGAACTGTTACAGTCCTGAAAACGCAACATGGGAGGATGAAGAAACTATGCGGAAGGAATACACACAAAGTTTTAACAATTTTGAAGAAAATAGAAGAGAAAAATGCAAGATCCATTTTTTTGGGCAGCTAGAGTTCTCAAACCACATCTCAAGGTTCTTGTTCATCTTTGCTAATAACCCTAGTAAAAGGATGGTGCAACCCAATGGACAGAGAAGAGTGAAGGGGGCACATTCCTTGGGTTAGGAGGTTGAGAGAAATGAGAGATTATGGCTGGAATTGTTGTTGGAGTTGTGAAACTGCAGAATTTTTTATTTTCTAAGTATTGTGATGTAAATTTGTATATGTCTCTCAACATGGTGTTGTGAAATGAGGGCATAGCACAATTATAGGGGAGGGGAATGTAACATTCCTGCTATAATCCCCGATTTAATTAATGCTTAATGTAAATATAATGAAATGTGGCCATGGCCAAGCGATGTAATATGCAAATTGTATTTATGATTTTAAATAAGAAAATGTGATGCAAGTTCTTGGGGGACATAGACAAAGATGGGGGATTAGTTTTCCACACGATAGAGGAGGGTCTAAGAGGGGTCCAAGGGGGAAATTATTTATGGGTATTAATTCAAACCCACTTTTATGAATTTTATTACTATTTGGGACAACCTTCTATTTTTGTTGGGTAGGTGTTATATTATTTGCATGTGTGTGTGTGGGATGTGTCAGATTTGACAACTGCGTTTGACGATCCCATCAGAGATCGCTCTTTGTGGGTGTGTGTGTCATTTTTTTCCCAAGGGGGGATAGGATTGCCCCCCCCCCCCCAGTTATGCAAAGTGTTTGGGGCAACGCACCGAACTTTTTTTTTGGTGGTTTTTGTTATTTTAGCATTTTTCGCTATTTTTAGCGGTTTTATAAATTAATCCTGGATTAAGGGATTAGGGTTTTGGTAGATGCGAAATACACAAAATATTGTAAATATTGTATTATGAATGGTGAAATTAATACAATGAAGAGTTGAGAGGTGTGGCACCAAGGAAGGTTGGTTTTCTCCCGGTTAAGGGTTTCCAACATAAATCTCTATGTATTGTGTGTATGAATCATTGATTAATTTATGTTTTACTTAAGAATCTGATCCAGGTGGATATTGCTGGCCACCCAACTATTCCAATTGGCTCCTCTTGTCCGTTTTTAGTTCAGCACGTTATTTTGTACTTCTTTCTAATTGTGGGTTCTACACTTATGGGGATGTCTAAATCCCTACACATCTTTCGAGTGGATACTGGTCGTCTCTCACCAAATCCAACTGGCCTATTTTGTATGTTTTCATGTCAACACATCTTGTTGTACTTCTATGGTCATTTTAGAGGCCTAAACAATGTTTTTTTGGCTCACCACAGTCAAACTGTAGACAGAGACAAATTTTGACAATGTAATGTGTAGCTCTCTGAAAGACCTTTCCAACGAGCTATCATGCGCCTAAAACGAAGGCCATATGCAAAAGTTACGACCCCAGGAAGTAGAGGTACCAACTTAACCATAAGGGGCCACGTGACTTTTGGTGTTTCACCTCCTAGGGTTAGGGTTTTTTATGTCTAGGGTTTTTGAATTCATGAGTAATATCAAAAAGGCATCTAGAGCCTCATTGTAATCATTTTCCTCAGATGGGTGCACGTAGCAGCCACATCTCTTCTTAGAGATAGCTACCACCATTCGAGTAAGTGTTTCAGTTCTGCAGTTTTATAGTTTTAGCCTATTTCATTTATTCAATAGAAGATTATGTTCACTCGATATTTGTTTTATTCTTCATATCTCTGTGTTTATTGTATTCAGTATGTTAATCAATTCGTTCCACTCCTAAATCTGGATCAGTGGAATCAGAGCGGTCTGCTCTTCATTATTTTTCTTTGTGCATGTCCCCGACAAGATATAGGTACAAGAAGTTGGGACTCGAACCAATCAATTCATTGCAATATCGGTCACACCGAGCCTGACAACAACCCATGGGGGACTAAAAGAAAGATGATGGAGCAGGGGATCCTATTAAAATGTTGCTCGAGGAAGCCCTCGCGTGACAAAGGAATGAAATGTTGGACAACTTTGCGCAGATCCTTCGACAACTACCCACAGGAGAAACATCTTCATCAAGCAACCATGCAACCCCCTTCAAGGTAGAGGTAAATTTTGATATTCCATTATTTGAAGGACTGATAGTTGCAGATGTTGTAGATAAATGGTTGAATCTACTCGAAGGATATTTTTCGATCCACAATTTTCTGATAGGGAAGAGATTACTTTTTCACTCCTCGAGGTCGTCCCCCATGTTAAGGACGGGTGGGATACTTACTCTGAACAAAGGGCCATAGAGGAATCTGCAATATTTGTGGTGCCCCCTGCATGGGATTCCTTCCGGGACACCATTAAAGAACAGTACTACCATGTTGGAAGCTACGAGGACCAGTACACCAGATGGACCACCTTGCATCAAGAAAGGGACCAGATAGTACCAGACTTCACCAATATTTTCCATACCCTGCACACCAAATTGGGTATCAAAGACTCTGAGTGAAATCTGGTGCTCAAATACCGCGGTTGTTTACACAAACACATTCAGACAGAAATGAAGTTTTTGGACATTGCCTCATTGGGCATGACTTATAGATACATATTCAAGATCGAGAAGAAATTTATGCAGAAGAGGCGAGAGTTTGGATCTGCAAACTCCTCACAATCGAAGCAGGGCAAAGGCAGCCCCAACCCACACAACAAGGAACCGAGCCAAGATGGCCACTCTTAGGACAACCAGTTCAATCCGCAACACAAGAAGGGCAACGAGAAGACGAAGGACACAAGAAAATGGTGTGAGTACCATAAAATCCCTTGGCACAACATTGAATAATGTCGCTCCAAGCACTCACTCGTGGCCGAGCTGAAGGCTTCCAAGTCAGAGGTCGATTTTGATTTTGAATCAAATCCCGAAGGAGGGAAGCAGATTATCAATGTTGAACCCAATGACACTGTCGCTACCACCAAAGTCCAGCCAAGCGAACCAGAAGAACCAAAGGAATGGGAACACCTCTTTCACTCACAGATGTGGATAAAGGGGGCTCTGCTTCATTTTATTGTTGATAGTGATAGTCAGAAGAACCTTATTTCAATAGACATCGTCAAGCAGCTGGACCTGTCAATGACACCACACCCACAACCCTACACCATCGGTTGGCTTCAACAAGGAAGAGTTATTTGTGTCATCCAACAGTGTCATCTGCCCTATGACATCAATCCTTTCAAAGATGAGGTTATGTGTGATATTTATCCCCTTGAAGTTTGTGATGTTCTTTTAGGACAACCATATTTTTGGAAGCATCATGTTGTGTATGAGTCTAGACCCCATAGTGTTATTATTACTTTGGGTATACAATTGTATAGGATACCAGAGGTAGCCCCGCCTACTGTTATTTCTTTAATCTCTACTAAGCAATGGAGTAAGGTCATTTCACAGACCAAGAAGTTCATCTTCTTTGTGATCCGTGCTCACAGTAAGCAGAAGGTCGTCGCCACATCCCTGGCCTCTACATAGAGCCTCTCTTTGCAGCAGAAGCAAGTGGACGGGATCATGGAAGAATACAAAGACATCTTCTCCTCACCCACCGGGGTACCAACGCACTACCAAGTCAAGCATTCAATTGATCCGACCCCCAGTGCACCTCTACCTAATGGACCAATGTATCGTCACTCACTGATGGAAAATGATGAAATCAGGCATCATATCCAAGAGCTTCTTCAAAAGGGGCACATTAGACCCAACTCCTCCCCTTGCAGAAGCTTGATTGTACTGGTGCAGAAGAAGGATGAGACTTGGCGACACTCCATTGATTACAAAGCCTTAAACAAAATCACAGTCAGGAACTGGTACCCAATTCCTAGTATTGATGACCTTCTTGACCAACTCAAGGGGTTAAATTTCTTCAACAAGATCGACCTAAAGCCTGGCTACCACCAAGTTCCCATTGAACCAACTGATGTATGGAAGACAACCTTCAAATCTAAAAAAGGTCTCTTTGAATGGTTGGTCTTGCCCTTTTGCTTAAAAAATGCACTGGCCACTTTCATGAGGTTAATGGATGATGTATTAAGACCCTTCACCAACTCTTTTTTGGTGGTATATTTGGATGACATCGTCATCTTCAACAAAACTCGGGAGGAGGATATGCAGCATATTCAGCAGGTTTTGAGCACCCTGCGACATCATAAGCTATATGCCAACTTGGATAAATGCTCTTTTGGCATGAACAGGGTCCAATACTTGGGCTACACTATTGATGAGCACGGGGTACATGTTGATCCAATTAATATCCAAGTGATCCGTGATTGGACAGCACCGACCACAGTAACCAAGCTTTGAAGCTTCTTGGGACTGGCCAACTTCTACCGATGATTCGTGTTGGGATTCTCCCATATTGCATGGGCCCTCAGCCAGGTGACCAAGGTCAGTGGCAGAGAAAATTTTGTGTGGGGGAAGGAACAACAACGAGCATTCGATGAACTGGAGCATCGCTTGTGCTCAGCTCTAGTACTCTCCTTTCCCGATCTGCAACAACCGTTTGAGATTGAGACTGATGCATCTGACTATGTTGTAGGCGCAGTTCTCACTCAACACGATCATTCGATGGCATACCATAGTGAGACACTCTCGTATATTGTCTGGAAATACCCCACCTATGACAAGGAAATGTATTCCATTGTACAAGCTTGTCGTCAATGGAAAAGTTACATTATGGGAAAGGAGACGGTTATCCACACTAATCACAAGCCTCTGTAGTTCATACAGACACAGGGGAAATTGCAGAACGATCGCCATCAGAAGTGGTCCACCTACCTGCAACAGTTCCATCTCAACATCAAGTATAAGACAAGGATCTCAAATTGTGTCAAAAACTTCCTCAATCAACCTCTTGTGGCTGCAGTCACCACTGTGCTCCATTCCTGTGGACAATAGGCATCTGAGTGGCCCCAACTTTATCATTAAGATTCAGACTTTGCCACCACCTATCAGCTCTTGGGTATAGGCGCGACTGTCCTCGATTTTTACATTCAGGACAGACTATTATGCCATTTGGGCCATCTCTATGTTCCTACAAGCGAGCGTGCAAAGCTGATTTGCGAAGCCCTCTACAGTCGGATGGCAGGACATTTCGTTGTGGAGAAAACTGTGGTCATTCTTCAAAAACATTTTTATTGGCCAAAACTTTGATAGGATGTTAGCAAGTATATCAGATCTTGCACTACCTGTGCCATTTCCAAGCCAACCATCAAGAAGCAAGGCTTATACACCCCTCTTCCTACTCCCGAGAAGCCTTGGGAATCCATCTCAATGGATTACATGTTTGGCCTTCCATCCACCAAGCAAGGAAATTACTGTGTATTTGTGGTTGTTGATCAGTTTTCGAAGATGGCCATCATCACAGCTTATAAGAAGAATATCAGAGTGACAGATACTTCCAAGCTCTTCTTCGAACGAGTGTGGGTCCATTTTGGGATACCATAGACCATCATCTCTGATCAGGACATTCGGTTCCTCAACACATTTTTGTCCATTCCTTGGTCATTGTTGGACACCAAGCTCACTAAATCCATTGCTTTCCACCCCCAAACAGACATCCAAACAGAGGTCGTCCATCGGATGATTGTGCATATCCTACGCATGTATAACTCCAAGCATCCACGTACATGGGATGAGAGTATCCTCTATGCTCATCACAGTTACATCAGGGCTCTCCATAGCTCCATCGGCCATATCCCCGTTCAGGTGGGGCTGGGATTCCAACCCTTGGGTCCCATTGATGTTGCACTACCTCTTGCCACCACACAGACAAAATCTTCCCACGTTTAGTCTGAGACCAACAAAGCCACGAAATTCATTGAGCGGATTCAGCACATCTGCCAATAGGTCCAGGAGATTTTGCATAAATCCAATGCCAAGTACAAGCAGCGCCATGATAAACACAGGGTACCACACCAGTTTCAGGTTGGCGACAAAGTTTGGTTACATTTGCAGAAGGAGCGTCTCACAGGGGCCCATCGGAAGCTTCGCCCACTTTGCTATGGGCCTTACACTATCACCAAGGTTGTGGGTAACAATGCTTTTGAGCTCAACACTCCACCCTTCCTTGGCCTGCACCCAGTGTTCAATGTGGACCTCCTTCGGCCATATTTTCCACCATTATTGGACACCTCAGAGATCGCAAAACAACTAACACCAACCGAGCTCAACCCTGATTGCATGGCACAAGAATCCAGTGATCATATAGTGGACACACGGGTCAAGGGAACTCGCTAGTAGAGGATCCAACTTTATCAGGTTGTCAAGGTAGGGAAGCTCCTACACCAAGGAAAGTGGCTCACCCAAGGCCAAATCCAGTAGAATTTTCCTCACCTAATGGGGGAAATCAATGCAATGGAGGCCATTTCTTCCTAAGGGTGGAGGATTGATCGAGGTGGATATTGGTGGCCACCCACCTATTCCAATTGGCTCCTCTTGTCGATTTTTAGTTCAACACCTTCTTCTATACTTATTTATAATTGTGGGTTCTAAATTTATGGAGTTGTTTGAATCCCTACACATCTTCCAGGTGGATATTGGTGGCCTCTCACCTAATCCAACTGGCCTATTTTGTATGTTTTCATGTCAACACATCTTATTGTACTTCCAGGGCCGTTTTGGAGGCCTAAACAGTGTTTTTGGGCTCGCCATCGTCAAACTATAAACAAAGTTAGTGTTTGACAACATAATGTGTAGTTCTCTGAGAGACCTTTCCAACGGGATATCATGCGCCTAAAATAGACGTCGTATGCAAACGTTACGACCCTGGGAAGTTGAGGTATGAACTTACCCATAGGGGCCCACAAGACTTTTGGTGTTTCACCTCCTAGGGTTAGGTTTTTGGATGTATAGGGTTTTGGAAATAATGAGTAATATAAAAAAAGGCCTCTATATCCTCATTGTAATCATTATGCTCAGACGAATGCGTGTAGCAGCCACGTCTCTTCTCAGAGATAGCTACCACCATTCGAGCAAGTGTTTCAGTTTTGCAGTTTTACAGTTTCAGCCTATTTCATTTATTCAATAGAAGATATTGTTCATTGGATATCTGTGTTATTCTTCATATCTCTCTGTTTATTGTATTCAGTTTGTTCTGCTCCTAAATCTGGATCAGAATCTGCATGCATTGCTCTACTTCATAGGTTTAAAACATACAATTTGATGGTTGAGTGTATGAGAGCCCAATCATTAAACTCTTGTAAGAGGGTGGGTGTAGAAAGTCACATCCCATTTTATTGGGAGCATGGGGCTGAAGTACAATCAACATTGGGCAAAGTGAGTAGTCAACTAGCTTGTGAAAAATAGAGGAAATTTGTATGGGTAGACGATGCATTTTTTCCAGGTATGTTTTTGCATGAACAACAAGTAGGGAATAAGGAAGAAGAGCATTGGAGCTAGAGCAAGAAGGCTAAGTGAATTTTGGATCATGTTGGAGCATTTTGGATCCGAAGACTAAAGAACCAAGTTTCCAGGCCTGAAGAGTAAACTCTTTTGTAAGTTGCACTGTAACAACAAGTGGTTGTTGTTGTTTTTACTGGTACTTTTTCTAGCAACGAGTTCCCTTGAGTTCCTAGTAAAGAGATTCTTGGTTATGTGTGCTACAGAGATATTGATAAATGAATGGGACACAAAATGGACTGAGAGCAGTGAAGGGGTACATTCCTTGGGGTGGGAAGGTTAAGAGGAAGAGAGCTAGTGGAAATCGAGATAGTTGTAGGAAAATGCTAGTGGGTTGTGGGATTAGCTGAGTTGTGAATGGACTATGAGAGACACCCTTTTCTTGTGGATTCCTAGCCTCAGCTTGGGCGTGACTTGTTGTTGATATCTAGAACATCAAGTCTATGGTTGGGTGGAACCGTTGTCCCAAGTAGGTGGTTGCACAAGTGTTTTAAAAAGATAAGCGTTTATTTGTTTTATGAGTTAATTTATGAGTTCAACTACTATGCATTTTACTCTATGAATGAGAAAGATTTATACATTGTTGTAGATGAGTTTATTTGTTGCATTCATGTCATTTCAACATGTTGTAGTTGCATACAATTATGGGTATCTAAAAATGGTTAATCTATGTATAATTCATAGTTGGTAAGCTACATGAATTTAATTAGTAGAAAAATTTTGTATTTATGTGTATTCCATGTAGTAATGTTCCTTGGTTAAGTTGGGGAACATTACAGTAGGTATTTACAAAACAACAAGCATTGCACCAAAGTGAGAGGATCATCCACAAATGCACCACCATCATGAGGCATAATTGCCTTGCATTTAGTAATGCATGTTTAATAATCCATAGCACTACCACTATACCAAATAAGTGGATTGCATATGTAGGCACATACAATTTTTTCAAGTCAGTGTGCCAATGTGAGAAGGTAGTATCGTCAATGGTGCATTGAGTCATGCACATTTCCATTGCAGGGCACACTTGCCTATATCGACACCTAAATAACAAAAAACATATTATTAAATATTGACTTACCAAATGGCAACATTGTTCTTAGACATAAAAGTAGCCAAAAATCAATACCACTTGAAGTTAACAACAAAGAAGATCGAAGGAAAAATCTTATCGTCAAATAATTCCAGAAAGAATCCATTTAGGATGGATTGATCCTTTTTCAATGTGACAATATTGTTCAAGGATTTGAAAACCATACTTCCTCGTGTCCTCCACCTCATCAAATGGGTGAAAGCTACAAGAAGATGGATCGTTTGATCATAATAAGTATTCTTTATCTATGCTTTGAGGACAAACCATTTTAAGGGGGGAGGTGAATTTTTATACACCTAGGGTATGTTAGATCTATTGTCATAATGTAATAAATAACTATCATGTAATAGTATTCATGGGAAAATTATTTTGTAATGTAGTCATTGGTGTTGTAATAATGATAAGTCATGCCCTTTGTGAAAGGACATGACTTATTACCCCTTGTGTGTATTTTGATTCAATGCTACATAAGATTGAGGACGTGATCGTCCTCACCACTTGTCATTGCAATGACATCCTCACCCACTACCCTACACATGGATTCTTACAAGATCCTCTTGGGAAACATTTGCTCCCACATGTACATACACACATCAATCATTTGCTTAGGAGGGTGGTGGTCAAATGACAACAATCACGGAAAGCCTCTCAAAAAATAAACAAAAATAACTCTAAAGCAAAGGGGAAGAACAATCTTTATTCAAACATGTTTGTTTGTTTTTTAAATACACAAGCAATTTTTTTTTTATTCTACCATTAAAAGATCCATACAAAAATTCTTAGTTATTGGTCTGCCACCCGGGAAACCACACTAGTACCAGAGGGAAAGCTTATCACTCCAAATAGTTTGGATAATGTTTTTAAATTGACTCGAGTTTACAATACAAGGGAGATATTTAATATGTTAAGAGCTGCTAAAATATACAACTAAGGCATTCCATCTCTTCATTTTAACAAAATTTGAAAGAAAAGTCATACTAATTATTCTAGCAAAGGAGGGGCATGTGGCTTCCGAGGACGAGCGGTAGTTGCCTACCTATTAATCTGGGTTGTTGTTGTTGAACTAGAAGGCGAAAGATGCGACAAGAATTCGCGTAGGAGGAGGTGGAATTCATCGATCTGGAGCTGGATAGTGCTCTCTGCCTCTTCACTTGTTTGTAGCATTTGTTGCTAAAGCATCTTCAGGTGCCAATAGAATTCAACTAAGCACCAGTATTTTGACTCTCGACCATGAGAGCTTCCAATGTCTGGCACCCAATTGATAATTCCTTCGTCCACCTCCTGCATTGGAGTAAGAGTACATTCTAGCTGAATATATACCTAAACTTCTTCGATTTGCTTCCGAATATGTTGAGGGATGGCGTCCTGGAAAGTTGACACCACTGCATATGCATCTTGTTGGACTCTAGTTGTAGGAGTCTGTTGGGTTTGTGTTATATTCTTTGCAAAATTGATCCCATGTACTATATACTGATATGGGAGAAAAGGGGTTTGCGGGGTGCTTAACACCCCCCAACCGGGACGGTTGCGGGGATTTGGGGCAGGTTTTTTTTCAATCATTTTTGGTGGTTTTTCGGCACATGTTTTTTTTTTAATTCCAGTTAAGTAATTAGGGTTGTTGACTAATCTGGGTCAATGTGTTACACATTATTTTCGTCATCCCTATGACCGTTAATGATGTAAACCTATATGTTGCCTTCAGAGGGATCAATGGCCTGAGTTCCTGAAGAGAGAAGGGAGAAGAACTTTTCCTGAGAAAAGAAGTTGCATTTTCCTATGTAAAAACCTTATAAAAAAAGAAGTTTGCAGGCTGCCTATGTATTAGGGTGCGAGAATGCCTGATTCTCGCAGGCTGCATCATAGATAGGGTGCAAACAGTTCACAGGTTGCATTATAAGCAGGGTGCGAGAAAGCTTACATGTGGGAAAAATGAGCATTTTCTCGAATCTTCTAGAAGGAGAAACTTCCATGGTGAGGTGGCATATGAATGGTTTGGATCTTACTCGCTTTCATGATTTAGTGGGATAATCCTAACCTCCTCACCTTATCCTCATACTAACTTATAAAAGGAGAGGACTCTCATGGAGAAAGTTAGCTTTTTGGTTCTTGAGCTTATTAGCTTTGATTTGGCTTGGAATTGTTAGCTTGGTTAGAGTGGCTTTGAGATTTGTTTTGTTGGATAGATTGCTTAGAGAGTAGCTACTCGGATCCATGGTCACCGAGAATCCTTGGAGCAAAAGTGTGTAGAGGCAGAAGGGCAGGTTAGAAAGGGACCTTCGACATAAAGGCCATAGTTGTAATCTCTCTTTCACATTTAATATGATCTGAGTAATATGATTCTTTCCTATATAAAACTTGTTGTGTTTTATAGTATGATTCATTGATCACATACATGGTTTATATTGAGTTTATCATTATTGTTATCACTTTGAGTTGGATTTAATGTGTTCTTTTTGGGATCATCATTTATGAGAAGCGTTGGAGCGACTAGGATGGTGATGGAGAGGAAGGCGACGATTTAAATGGTGTCTCCACCCATCCCTCTTTGGATTCAAAGTAAATTCAATTTAAAAACTTAAGGAAGCGTCTGTTAAATTGTGTTTTTTTCTCGATCTAGGTGGATCTAGGAAGACCAGTTAGTGTCCGCACCTAACGATTAGTCAGATAACAAAATTGGCGACTCAGCTGAGAGCAGGATTGTTTCCTAGTTAGTCTAGTTTCCTTGCTTTGATTGCTTGTTTTCACGGTCTCCAGTGCATGGGAGATCATCGGACTCTTGGATCACGAAAGTTCACTATCAATTTTTTCCTTTTTTCCAATTTTGCTTGTTTATAGGCATTCTAGCACTGTACCCTTTAGTAGCCTCGAGAATCCCAGGAGTTAAGCACCCTACTATGAAATCCGGTCGCGAGATGTTAAACACCACCAATGTCCCCAGCTCTGAGATACTAATTCTCGCCTTTATCAAACTCTATTGCTAGGCTGTGAACTTGTTTTGTAAACTTTTTGGATTGGATCTTGTCATCTTTTGATGACCAGTTTTACTTTGATCAGGAATTTGGATTGAGCTTTTGGAGAGCTGTATATTGATCACCTTACAGATCTACTTGACACATCCTTTGAGTTGCTTTTAGCCACTTTTTGCTTTGTTGGTTTGAAGAGTTAGTCTCTTGCTTTGAGTGTCTTTCAATTACAAAGTGTGTTTTCTTTAAATTGTTTAGGGAAAGATCAAATTCTTCTGAATAGTTCTCTCCCCAAAGAAAACTTTTAGCTTGAGTTTCTTTGTTTTAAGAAAGTTCATTGTGCCTTTTAGTGAAATTTTGAACAAAAGATTTAATTTCTTACTTTATATTAGATTAGGGGGCATCCTTGCATTTGAAGTAAGGATATTATGATTCTTGGCATTTTTTGATCTGCAATTATGAAAAATTCCCCCTCATGAGTAGGGGGCCATTAATCGTGCATTAGTGTTCAATACCTTTTTCTCACATTTCTTTGGAATCTTGATATTGATGAGTTTAATATATTTTTGGGACATCGTGCATATGGGAATGATAAAATGTTTTCTCCTTCTAGTGGCTGCTTTCGATGAAATGGAAAGATTGCATCTTCATATCTTGCATAATTTTAAAGGTGATGTCAAAACACCATATTGTCCAGCCATCTTCCTTTTGAGTAACCAACGGCCATAAAATAAAGCTTATAAAAATTGATTAAGACATTTTTATCTTTAAGTATAAACCTACATTAGATTAGTCATTATAGTGTTGGAATAGGTGTGGAAGATAACTTTCCAAAGCAAACAAACATAGAATCTTGAGTTAGGGGCAGTGAAATCCACTTATTACAATTTTCCCTGGGAAGTAGCCTAACACAAGAGATCAATCACTTGAGGAATTAAGCATTGGTGGCGGAGTTACTTTCACCACCTTTGTTGGTCTTGGTGTATTATGGGTTAGCGTGTATGGGAGTCGCTTGAGAGAATTATACCCACAATGATGAGTGGAAGCCTTTAGGTTGATTTTTAGACTCAGATACCTGCCCTTGTCGTGGATCGGATTTGTCCATTTTGGTTCCCCTAGGCATCGCTGCAATGGTAGTGACTTATGTGTAGCCTATCTCTCTAGGTTCTTTACATGAAATTATTGTGGAGGGCCAAGTCTTCACCAGTGCTGGAATCGGCCGTTATTAAACTCACTCGGGCTCCTTGGAGATATACCCATGATTATGTGGGAGCTTGCAGGGGTGTAAGTCCGTTAAGCAAATCGTCAGCGTAACTTTTCCACCTGCTCTCTCTTAGCCCCTTCTTACTTTTGTTCCCACGGCGTTGGATTTCATCACCAACTAATTAAGTTCCATTCAATGAGAAGGTTTTGTGTTCTTGCTTGCTTACTAGATTTTTAGTGTGTGTCTTTATTTGTTTTCCTAGCTTGACGGGACTCTATGTTGGATTTATTTATTAGCGTCGAGTTCAGGTAATAATGAAGGAACCACAACTCGGGAACCTTTGTTTTTCCTTCCTATGGAAGTAGTGGTCCTCCCACATCGCTACTTTGAGACTTCAGGTCTCACAATTGGATTGTCGTGATTATGGATTTGTTTTCTCACTTTCGAGTAATCCAGAATCTGACAAGTGCTTAGGTCTGCTCTTCCCCCAGAGCATCAACCTCATGTTGATCCTTCACCTTCTTCATCGATGGTCTTCATGCGTAGCTAACCCAGCCTGCAAAGTTGCCTTCCGTTTCATCTTCTTGATCGAGTGAAAGTTACGGAATCTAGTAACTCGATGAATAAGGAGAAGAAGAAAGGAAGAATAAGAAGAAGAAAATTAATAAAGGATCCAAACCTCCAACCAACATCGGAAACATCTTGGAAAACAACCAATTATTGTTACTCATGTTGGGAGTGTTCATGATTCCAAGATCTTGTGAACAGCTCATAAGCCCAAGTACCCTTGCAGGCTTTATGGGAGTAGCCATCTTCCTAGCAAGGATTATACTGGTCTACCCAAGGTTATAGAAGTATAGTCTACACATCCTCATGTATGTCGTTAGCCTATGAACAACATACTGATGAACTCCAATCAACCGGTCGTGTCTGATTTGGGAAGAAGAAAAGTAGAGTCAGTTTCCCGTGCATGTTATGCAAAAGGGAGTCATCTCCTCACCTTTGTCCTCATATGGGTGAAGCCTCAAAATTAATGGAATACATGATTGTTTCCCAACCTCAACTCTAGCGTATAAAGCTTTCTCTCAACCCACACATAGTTGATGGAATGATCACTGGTCCCTTCTGCAGTCAATCCAGTTGATCATATCATCAATCTGGTCACGTCCTTAATTGAACGGAGTTGACAAAGTGGTTGATCCAAACCCATCCTCAGATCGACCACTTGGGTTTCAATATCCAAGGAGAGAATGGGGTCAAAAGATGGAAACAGATCGACCACTTAGGTGACACTCTCCCATTAGAGAGTGTCACCCAAGTCATCAATCCATTTACACCTGTCGACCCCGTTCTCCCCCTAGAGAGAGTGAAACCGTGGTCGATCCGTTTACACTGTCGACCCCATTCTCCCTTGGAGAATGGGGCCAGTAATTGATGTAATATTAGTCTCATCATCGGGTGATCCTACTCTCCCTCTAGAGAAAAAACACGATACTTCCCATATTTTTCGTTGATGAGACTCTCCCATGCTGAGAGGTATTCCTCCTTCTCTTGTAGGACCCCCTCCAAATGTAATGAAGCCATCCATTTTGATTGGGGTGTGTGCTAAGCTGGACCTGATCTTCCCTCTTACATTCCTTTCAGGATTACAGTACAAGTTTGTGGTAGGGACGTTCCCCAAACATTGTTATTGATAGATGAAGAGGTTCATCTGTTAGTATTTTTCCCTCTATTGCTTGACAAGCTTTGGGTTGTCCCTCCACTTAGCTGATTCATAAATCATTAGATTTTAACGGAAGAACCAGTCAACCTTTAGGACCCTTCCTCAGTTTCCACCGTAACTTTAGGAGGGAAAAATTGTCTTTATTGACATCATGGTAGTCAAAGACCCCTTAGATTCCTCTTTACTCCTTGGTGAGATTATATGTCTATGCCATGAAAGCTATTGTGTCTGTTCTCTTTTGCGTGCTTGATATATTTCCCTCGATGGGCGGAGTTGTTATTCGATCAACTTTCATTCATTGACCAGCTGGATTGCCTCACTGAATGGTTCTTATATGTAGTCGATATTGCCCTCACCACATGTCAATTATGTGGCATTGTCTCCCATGACTTCAACTTATGATAACTTAGATCTAGTAGTTGACATGGTAATCTCTTCGATAAGTATATTGGAGCATGATCTCCTTAACCCTGACGTCACCCTCGACATGTGTTCCTTACAGTGTATTTCTTAAAATAGAGAGACCTCTTGGAAATATGACCCGAAGTTGTCCCTTGACATGGTGTCATTCAGGAAACATTGTCTTCTTGGAATCCATGATCAAGAACAAGGAGGTTTTGAAGAGGATAGTTTTCTGCGTCTGCAGGCAACCTCATTAAAAAATAGAGCGAGAGGTCTTTGAGCATGGTTTTGATTTCAAATAGATTTAAAAATGAAACCATCCAAGGATAGTTTTCGTCTCTCACGACAACCTAGATTTAAAAATGAAACGGAAGGTTTTAGAGGATAGTTTTGCATCTCTAAGGAAACCTTGTTAAAATTGGGGAGAAATAGAGGTTTGGAGCATGTTTCTTGTTTCTGTGTCAAGCTCTATAAAAAATGAAATAGTTTCCCCCTCTCTATTTTGAGTCAAGTCATTCGTCCTAGTATTTGAAGCTTCATTTCATTCTCCTTTAGGTTGGATGGAAAAGAGCGAAGCTTGAGAACGACCCTTCCTGACCTCTGGACTTCATCTTTGAAGTTTGGGCCACTAGCTTCTTAAGCAGGGTGCTAAGTACCAACCATGCGTTAGGAAGTTACAAGCATAGTTTTCTATGGTTGAAACATTGTAAAATGAAACCACCTACCTCAAGCATAATTTCCTCTGGTTCAAGCTGTGTAAAAATGAAACCCGAGGGTCCAAGCATGGTATTTTTGTTTAGTTTTTTAAGCTTGTGTAAAATTAAATATATCCCAAACATAGTTTTGTTTGTTTTAAAGCTTGCGTGAAAATGAAAACAATCCAGAGCTTAGTCTTTGTTTCTTTCTCATGCTCATAAATACATGAGGAAGACCAGTTACGAGCTTAGTCTTCCATTCTCTAGGTGCTTGTAAATCCCAATGAGAGAATATGGCAGATTATGCTTTTCTCTTTTTTAGGTTCGTAGGAGTTATCACGAAAAAGGAGACCCCTAAAGTTATCTTTAAGCTTTTTTAGACTCTCTAAACATGAAAATATTGCCGGCGATCTTGTTCTTTTCAAGCTCATTAGTATTTGAAGAAAAAATCTGTTGAGCGATGGGTTTATCTCTTTTCGGTCTCATCCCGGACTACTTTACGAAAAGGAACTGAGAGGGTTATCTTTTAAGTGTTTTTCTAGACTCTATAATCATGAAAAACCTCGAATTTCTTTCTTTGGACTCGTTAAACAAGTATCGAAAGACCCATATGGGACGAACCACTCATTCTTATGGTTCGTTAAACATACTTCAGGGGACTCATCTGAAGGATGAGCTTACATTAAAAGCATATATTATCCTCCTCAAGCTTGTGTAAAAATAAGAGGTACTCGCCGGAAATGAGTGAAGTGGGAAGGGTGTCTAAACTTGTATTACGTGGAAAGTCACTTTTAGACATGTACCCTTTCCCTTTCGCCTTGTGGCTAGGTTGAAAAATCCACTTGTCCCCTGATCATAATCCTATAAGATCACAAATTGGTCCGTGATCCCTATTTTTGAGTCAACATTTCCAAGGCAGGTTGTCACAACAAGTCAATATGTTCAAAGAGGAAATTCAACCGGAAAGCCTTCTATTAAGTGGCCATTCTACACGTGATCTTTAAGCCTTCTATTAAAATTAGGCCAAAATCCACAGTGATCCAGATCATATTACTCTTATCTACATCAAATCTTCTTACTTGTTTACATCTAATCATTGATGTGGGATACATTCAGGCCCTCTTGTGACAAGTCTTTCCTGCAATGCGACTTCAGCTCATTATCCGGAACTAGACTTAGAAACTAATTGGTACCTTGGAACTTTCATGCCTCAATGAGGTTTCCTCGCTTTTCAACAATGGTTTTCATTATTATTTTGATCGGGAGATTCAATAAGAGGTGTTGGAGCTTAATCATTTATTCACATTATTTGGATTGTAGTAGTGTACCTTGGGGTTCATTGGCATTAATGGTGATTTACCTGCTTATTAATGGTATACACTAATGGCCATTAATCAAGTGGTTTGTACCATGTTAGACTTCAACACATGTATTTGCATGGATAGATTCGTACCACATCGAGGTTTGGACGAAGACCCTGGGTTGGGATTTCACTCTGTTATCTTCTTTTCCTGGGTTGTGAAGGAGATCATTTGATGATACTGATATACTTATGTTGTTGCATAGATCCACGTTGTGTGTCTGGTGGCTATGTTCAAGTTGGAGTCTTTAACACATAGATCTGAGTGTATTTTGGTATTTTATGTTGGTTGAGTCATATTATGGATCCGCAGTGTATGTTTGGTGGCCATGACACATCTTATGACATGGATCTTCGCATGTTGACATTTATACTTTGAGTCATTTGCTGTATTATGAGTATGGGAATGCCTACCTCGGTGATGCTATATTATTGTACTATTTCCTTGTTTGTTGGCGGGTTTCCGACCGACTGTTTCTTTTTTCCCTACACACACTCGACAAAAGTATTTCAGCTATCACTCTATTCTAACTTCCTACTTTGGGGGCTCTACATTTACATTATTTTCTTCATCCCTACTTGATAGTTAATGATGTAAACCTGCTCACATTGCTGCCTTCCGGAGGGATCGGTGGCTGTGAGTTTCTAAAGAGAAGGGAGAAGAACTTTTCTGAGGAAAAGTTGCGTACTCTTTTGTGTAAAACCTTATAAAAAGGAAGTTTGTAGGTTTCTGTATAGGTAGAGTGCGAGAATGCACGATTCTCGCTGGTGCATCATAGCTAAGTGCGAACTGATTCTATCATTTCACTATAAGTACCAAGTGCGAGAATTCTTGCATTAGGAAAAGCGAGTGTTTTCCTCCCGAATCTTCCTGGAGGGAGAAACTTCCCATGGTGGTGTGTCCAAGATGGTTTGGATCTTACTCTCTTCCTTGATTTAGTGGGATCATCCCTTACTCCTCACCTTATCCTCTTCAACTTATAAAAGAGGATCTCTCATGGAGAAAGTTAGCTTTTGGTTTGTGAGCTTGGTAGCTTTAGTTGGCTTGGAATTATTAAGCTTGGTTAGAGTGGCTTTGGAATTTGCTTTGTCGAGATGGGTGTGAGTAGGCTGCTCCGGATCCATGGTCCCGGAATCCTTGGAGCAAGAAGTGTGTGGGGAGTTGAAGGGACAGTTGGAAGGGACTTTACGATATCAAGGCCATGGTTATAATCTCTATTTCACATTTAATATAATACAATAATATGATTCTTTCCTATAAAGCTTGTTGTGTTTTGTTATGATTCCTTGATCACATACATAGAGTTTATATTGAGTTTATGCTATTGCTATCACTTTGGTTGGTTGTGTTCTTTTGCGGGATCATCATTGTATGGCGTTGGAATGGAGCTAGGATGGTGATGGCTATAGGAAGTGAAATTTCATGATATATGCCATCCCTCTTTAGTTATAGGATGGTGATGGCGAGAGGAAGCGACATTTAAACGGTATGTCACCCATCCCTCTTTAGTTAGTAAATTCAATATTTAAAACTTAAGGAAAGCGTCATGTTCTGGTGTGTTTTGTTCTAGATCTAGGTGGATCTAGGGAGATTAGTTAATGTCTGCACCTACTGATTAGTCCGATAACACAATGGATTAGGGGTTTGGATACCTTCAGATCCTATATGTATATTGTATTGTAAACAATGAATATGATGAATAAAAGATTAGAGGTGTGGCTCTAACAAGTTATTGGTTTTCCCAGTTTGGGTTTCCAAGGGAAAAATATTTGTGTAATGTGTGTGCCATTGTATATTTTTTGTTTTATTAAGAATCCATTTGCAGTAGTTAATTATACAAGGTTAAAATCTACAATGTCCTTCCTTTCCTATGGTTGGAGGAAGTGTCTGAGGGCAAGCCTCCACCTCGATGATAGCCCCTTCTATATCCTCTGCATGGAGCCATTTCACTTACCATTAGCTTAATGAACCTGAGTTGCACAACAATCCTCTACAAGTTGGTGGACCAAATACAACATTGCTTGTTATGAAGACGAATTCGAGCCAAAGCTTCCTTGTTACTGTTGTGTTGAATGTCTGATGGCCCAGGTCTGTCAAGAGCCTTAACCTTGTCACATCCATTGGTAATCATTTTGTTGAGCTCGAAAATGTCATTGTATGTGTTCCTTAACTACTGAGCATGTTCTTTGTGCCTCTTTAATTGTTGGATTAAACTGAACTGGTACCAAATGTACTAAAGGTCATGTGTTTGGTACGTGTCACAGGTACCTTTCATTGTCATCCTGCCATGCCAACTTGCTAAGCAAGGTTTGGAGCTCAAGAAGGTGGAATAACATATAATAGTCATTGGAATAGGCGAGGGGTGGACCCTAATGGAGCAACGTCAGGCTCATTAATGATGTCAAACTGGGTCAATGTGGTGGCTCGCTAACATGGATGATTTGAAATCCCACCCACATTGCTATTGTCATATTCTCTGGAGTTGTTCATTAGATTAGCCCCTAGCTCATCCATGCGGGTCATGGTCACATCCTTCAATGATTCTCGCTCTGTTGTCACCCCATCCAGGAGTCGACAATCTTTTGCGGCAAGGGCAGAGGCCTGAGCCGTGAAGGGATTGGGATGTTGGGAATCCCAAGGTTGGTCCCACTGGTTGTAGGGTCCATGGATTCCTCAATTAGCTAGGTTGTTCGTCGATTTGTTTTTCGATCACCTGACATGAGATGGAATTAGAGCCGAGATTTGCTGAAGGAGATGGCTTATTCTTTCTAGCGAGAGGGAAAGACACCAACTTTTTGAGATTTTGTTAAGGGGCGAATCGTGCTGGAGGTGAGATAACATGTTGATGATCAGTTGAGAGTCACCCTCCATAACTAATTTTTTATATTTTTCTTTGATGGTTGTTTGAAGGCCTTCCTCTATCACTTTGAGCTCCGCTACATTATTGTTGTCCAGACCCATCTTACCATCATAAGTTCTAAGAATTAGACCCTTTTCATCTCTAAATAAGCCTCCATAGCCCACCTCTTCTGAGTTTCCCTTGGAGGCACCATCAAAATTTAATTTGAGAAAGTCGTGAGAGGGAGGGGACCAACAAGTAGGAGTAGAGCAAGTGTTCGAAGTGGATTTTGGAATAAATCTTTTTTACTTGGATCTAGATTAAGGGATGTCAAAATGCCTCTTTCATGCGTCACGTTGTTCCAATATTGCTCTGACCAGGGTTGAATCAAGAAAGTATCTTGAATTTATTTGGTTATTTGGGTCCAAATAGAGTTGGGGTTTAGTTGTTTCTCTTTGAAGATCATGTGATTCCTTTCTTTCCAAATTTCCCAAAGAGTGGACCCTGGACTTATTTTCAGGCTCTGTTAACTATTGGATTGTGAGTCGTATATGGGGGCCATGTTTCAATGGTATGTTGAATGCTTTGACGGTCCCTGTTAGAGCATTGAATATTGATACCCCTTGATCCCATAATGTTTGAGCAAAGTGACAAGAATTGAAGAGGTGCTCAATTGTTTCAGGATGAGTTTGGAAAAGAGGGCATCTAGAAGGCCCAATAAATTCTTTGTTAAAGAGATTGTCCCAAGTTGGGGTTTTTCCATGCACCATAAGCCAAAGAAAGGTTCAAACTTTAGGCCATAGCTTTTGGATCCATATTCTCTCCCATATTGATTGTTTTGGGGTTTGTTGGTGGCCCACTACATAACTGTAAGCTTCCTTGATTATAAAGTCCCCACTCGTTGTATTGCACCATCTCAAATGGTCCATTTTATGAGTGATTCTTATTTTCCTTGCGTTTAGGTCCTTGAGGAAGAGTTAAAGTTTGTTTGGGTCCAAGGTATTATGTCAGTGAATGGAAGGTAGCCAAGTTCACCATTGAGGGTGTTGCTCTATCAAGTGTTAATAGTGAGACACCAGAGTTAGGTTGTGAGCGATCATTGAAGTCCTTATGTCCTGGAGCTCGACATTGTCTCCCCATTTGGGTTTCTTTTGCTAAGTGTCATCCCATAAAAGGGATTTAAGGCCATTTCTTATTTCCCAAAAGCAGTGGTTTTGAATGAGCTTTTTGTTTTGGCAAGCTATATTTTAGATATTTGATCCAATAGGAGTGTTGTTTATTCTGATAAGTTGAGTATCTATAATTGTTGGGGCGTATTTTTAATTCCACATGCTCGACCATTTAAAGTTTGGGTTATTGATCCATATCCACCAAAGTTTTGCTCCCATAGCTTGACCCTGTATCTCAAGTTCTCGGAGACCAAGGCCTCCTACTAGTTTTGGCATGCAAACCGTGGCCCATGACACAAGATCCCATTTGTAGCGTTCCTTGTTGTTGCCCCAAAGTAAGGTACGTTGAATATTCCTGATCGCTTTTAGGATGTACTTGGGGGATGCCAAGGTAGAGAATAGGTACATTGACATGGCTTGAAGGACAAATTTGACCAACACTAGTCTTCTAGGAAGGTTGAGAGATCAGAAGGTCTAGCATTCCAATTTCTTGTTCATTTTGGATAAGAGTTCCTCCCAAGAAGCCTTCTTTAAAGAGTTTGATACCAATGGAGCTCCAAGGTATTTTGATGGAAGAGAATCAATTTGACATACAAGAATCGTGGCCAAGTTAGCTTGAATAAGAATCAGAGTGTTAAAGAAGAAGATCTAGGATTTACCTTGGTTGATTGAAGTTTCTGAAGCTTTCATGAAATCTAGCAGAACCTCTTTTATTGCCTGAGCTTCTTGAGTTGTCGGGATCCCCATAAGCATTGTGTCGTCAACAAATTGTTGGTGCATGGTTGGTTGGGATTTTCCATCAAGGGTGAGTCTTGTCCAGTTCCCATTTGTTGTAGTCATTTTGATTGAATGTCCTGGTCCTTCCGCCACAAGGATAAAAAGGAAGGGGGAGAGAGGATCTCCTTTTCTAATGCCCCGAGACGGGGAGAAGGTGGGGGAGGGAGATTCATTGATCAAAATGGAAAAGAAGGTTGAAGTGGTTAAAGACATGATCCATTTGATCCAGGGGGAAGAAAAGCCAAAGGCAGAGAGGATGTTGTAGATAAAGACCGAGCTAAGGCTGTCAAAAGCTTTAGACATTCCAACTTTATGAGCATTCCTAGTTTTCTGGTGGATTGCAGAGAGTGGATAAGCTCGTGGGTTAAGATAATATTATCAAGGATTTGTCTGCCTTCCACATACCCTGATTTCTCTTGGGGAATTAGAGAGTGTAGAAGGGGTTTGAGTCTATTGGCAATGAGTTTGGTGAGGACTTTCTAAATGATGTTGCAGAGAGAAATGGGTCGGAATTTGTTGGTATCCTCCATTTTTTCTTCTTTCGGAATAAGGTCCAGGAATGTAGAGTTTAAGGCCGAAAGGATAGAGAGGAAGTTTCGCGAGTCTTTGACCACCTACAACACACCCTGCTTAATGATATGCCAAAAAGCATGAAAGAAGTCAGTTGTAAATTTTTTAGGTCTGGGAGATTTACCTTTGGGCATGCTGAGGACTACTTGTTCTACTTCTTGCATTGTGAACTCTCAAAGGAGTACATCATTATGTTGTTTTGTGACTAGTTTTGGAATATGCTAGGTGATTTTGTTGATCGCTTGCTATCGGTCTGGATGTGGCTTCGTCATTAAATTGTTGTAGTATTGGACCAATTCTGATTGAATTTCATCATGTTGAAGAAGTTTGTGTCCTTCTCTGTTTTTTATACATGTAATCCAATTTTGATATCTTCTCTGAAGCATGGACTTGTAGAAGTGCTTGGTATTTTTCTTGTCTGCTTTGAGCCATTGAATACTAGATTTTTGTTTCCAGAGTTGTTCTTCCTGTTGGGCTCTCATTATGATCAGAGTTGAAAGTTATGTTTCCTCTTCTATGAGTTCCTTTGTTGGGCTCTCATTATGATCATTATGATCTAGAGTCAATTGTTTGAACCCATTCCATATATCAGTTTTAGAGGCAAATCAAGGTAGGGAGAGGCTTTGAGATATTGAGGTAAATGTAGATTTTGGCGTAGGAAGTGTATTTTCCCTGTTGAGTTGCATTTGCCATTCTGACGAAGGTACCTAGGGTATTACCTATTTGTTCCAGAATGTTTGGATCCCAGTATTCCTGGGGCAACAACTAAAGGCAGATCCAGACTAGGGAAACAAAAAAATCTTCTTTCTCCGGGATGAATTTTTCTTTCTAAAGGTGGGCTGAATTAAAGAAGCAAGGTCCATTCTGGAAGATCCTCTCCCTATCTTCAGTTGAATTGAACAAAGTCGTAAAAAATACTTTTGAGACAAGTTTGAGATCTACCTCTCCCTTTGGCTTGCAACGAGTTTTAATCCACCATAATAGGGACTTTTCTAGATGGCCACATACCCATAAATTTACAAATCAATGCATGGTCTTGCATGTATTGAATGGTATCATCGATCTTAGTAGATCTGATCTCAAATTGTGGAGTTTCGTCAGTCTGCGGGATGCAGGTGTTGGATTTTATTTCTTTCGTTTTGTTGATGGTTTGTTGAGGCTGAGGTGTCGTTGCTTCTTGGGAATTTGCGCTACCTTTTGGTTCTTCCTCCATGGGAGAAGGTTCCAACGGGTTGTTAGGTGTATATTTTCTTGGGTTGTCGAGGGGACATTTGTTACTTGCTGCTACAATGTTGCGATAGGAGGGGGCAACACCCCCTCCCGAATTGGCTGCCATTGTTGGGATCATAAGGTACTATGAGTTATAGAGCTTAGACCTAGAGCGTGTTCCTCGAGTCACTGTGAATTATTGTATTCCAACATGTTATGATGTATACCAACAGAAATACAAAATTGTTGTGGTGGAATAACAGACCCCTAATAAATTTGCTTTGTTGAACAAGGCTATTTGCATAATATGTTATAGAGTAATTAATGCATTTCCATTAACTAATATGGCGTGCTAGTGAAATGATGATAAGGCATAAGCACCTAACCTCCCCAACTCCAAAATAACGTAAGTGCAACCACTCCCTGGTAACTTACAAGTTAAATTGGAAAACTAAAATCTTGAAGATGTAAATTAAGATGTAGCAAAGATCAATGTGAAGTTTACTTTGGGTGTTGAATTGATTTTGAGAGTCATTAAGGTTTAGATTTTCCACATGTGTAATGGGTACGAAGTTAGATGAGGTATATTTTGGGAAGGACTATCCAAAACATGCACACATCTTCCCCACAAACGAAGAACTAATCAAGTGATGGCAGAAGCAAGTGAAGTCAAAAGATGTGACATGTATAAACAATCCAAGGTTCCATGGTGATATTAGTACAAGAGAGTTTTTGTTGTTAGTCGAGACCGGACGATCCTCAAAAGGTGGTGGACTTACTTCTCTTAATGCAAAGTTATTTCACGATAGCTTTGGTGATTTGTCTGAGGAAAAATCCTTTGAGCTCTTGAAGTCAAAGTCTATTATTACTCCTAGAAAGGGTTTATAGGAGGGGAAACAAGTATGACACATCCTATAAGAAAAGAAGAACTCTGACTGTAAATCTTGGTTGGTGTCTTCGAAAGGTGTAAATGAGGGTAAGTATTTTGGAATCTCCAAGGAGGCTTGCAGGATTGGAGCTAAGTCCAAGTGCATTCGAAAAAAATATAGAGAATTGAAAATGGTTGTTGGGGAAGACATCCAATTGAAGTGGAAGTGTTGATGGTGAGATCCTTGGTCAAAATATTTAGTGGGAAATTTGTTTCTACTCCCTCTTTAAAATTCTGGGGTATGGATAATTGGTTGCCTGTGTTCGGTTATGTTCCCACCTTTCATGTTTGGGTCACGAACTAGTTAAGATTTGCATTTAAATATTTAGTTGATGTGATAAATGTTTTAGAGAAAGAATGGAGTTGGGATCCATTTGGGTTGGTCTTGAAGAAGTGGGAGCCAAGCTTCAACCCACTAAGGGAGCCATACCACATTCAAAATATTTGGGAAATATTGTCAAGTTTTCCTTGGTACCTCTAGTCGGAAGAAGTCCTGAAGAGTTTCGATAACAAAATTGGTCTCTTTGTGGGACTTGAAGAAGGTTGGGAAGAGAAGGTGGATCACCAAGGGGCTTGGAATTTAGTAGAATTTGGCATCCAAGATGGTCTACTAACATAAGTGGAGATAAATTGTGGAGCTTGGTCATTTGTCCATAAGGTTGACTACTGGAAGATTTCTTTCAAGTGATTTTAGTGTCACGAGCTTGGCCATGTCAAGGTAGAGTGTCAGTCACATGTCTTTACAACAACTACGGTGTCCAAAGTCTGACACAAAAGGCAAAGGTCGAATCCCTAGTGGAAGGTGATTTGGAGCAGCTTGCTTTGGGACAATTTTCGATGGGATACTCAGAGCTTGAATGTTCACAGGAGATGATGGTTCCAACCAAGCCAATTTGTGCACTAAACATGACCTTAGACTCCCTTGGTAAGTCAAGCTCCTGCTTTATTTGAACAAAGACAACCTTGCCATTATTTGTTATGGACCCTGTGGAGCCCAAGTGTCAAGAGCTCCCAAAACTTGACATGGAACAAGAGTTGGGTATTTTGTCTCTACATAAAATCCTCCTAGATCCCAACATTGTTGAAAAAGAGGTTTCAAAGAGTAAGGAAACTATCAAATTGAGGGATTTGAGGGTGGAAGTCGTAGTTATTATTAAGGTTAGAGAAGTTAGTAGGGAGGAAGGAAATCAAAAGAAGGGATGCACTAGTGGTCTAGTTTCCAAGGAAAATCAACCCACGGGCTAAGAGACAATGAGGAGAAGGAATAATTTGGATTCGCAAGGCTTGGATTATGAAATAATATCTAAGGCTAATAAAAAAGATGAAATATGAGTGGAAGGGGGCCTGGCCTCGAAACCTACCCTTGGTATGGGAACAGGAAGGAAGTCTAATATTTATCTAGCTAAGTAGAAGGAGAAGAAAGAGGCGAGAGAGGTTAAACATGTGACAACTGATAGGGCCCTTAGAGTGGGTAAATCCTTACCTAAGTTCACCCCATGATTATCTTATATTTTAACGCAAGAGGGGTAGGGGGTGCCCACAAGAGGCTAGTCCTCAAAATACTTATCAAGGTCTATAAACCTAACATCATTTTGATCAAAGAAACAATGTGTGTCAGTAGTAAATCCATATATTTTTTTTCATCTTTCGTGGAGGCTTGGTCCTTTAGCTCTCTGGACGTGGGAGGCCAGTCAAGTGGACTTGTTATAGGTTGGGGTCCCCATTTTGTGGCTCTGTCCACATTAGTGATAAGATCAGGCATAAAGGTCAACCTGTTTGATAAGGAGTTGGACAAGGAGCTCATAATAATTAACTTGTATAGGTTGTGTTTAGACAAACATCATTTTTGGGAGAACTTGGCTTTTTCTGGAGAGTTGAGAGGGCCAGACCTGATCATTGGTGGTGATCTTAACCTAACAATCTCCTTAAAAGAAGTATGGGGTGTTAGTGTGAGGCAAGATCCTTTAAGTAAATTTTTTGTGCACTTATTTGATACTAATCAACTAGTGGACATGGAACCTATAAAATTGATTCATATGTGGAGAAATGTTAGAAGTGGAGACGAGGCCATATCGAAAAGACTGGACAAGTTATAGATGTTTAATCATTTGTTGCGAGGGGATACACTAGTAAAGACTTTGGTTGGGTCAGAGGGACAATCAGACCACCTTTAGATCTTATTCCACTTTATTGGATGTCCATTACAAAAGTCCCAAAAGTAATACTGACCAAAATATGTAAGAAATGATTTAGTTTTTTATGGATAGACAGGCGTGCTACAAAAGGTATTTTGTTGTTCAAATGGTCATAGTTAGCACATATCAAAGATTTTGGAGGGTGGGGGATAAATAATATATACATTTTTAGCAAAATATTGGTGGCCAAAAATCTTTGGAGGTTAGTCTATAATGAAGCTATGTGGGGGAAGGTCATGAAATCAAAATATGTAGAAGGGAGGAATATGAAAAAATGGTTCCAAAAGAGAAAGGACATAAATAAATGTTTCCATCGTTTGGAAATCTTTCATAGAGGCGTCTCCACTGGTAGAGAAGTGGATTGCATGGACGATAGGAAATAGTTATAAGGTTTGGATAGGTGAGGTTCCATGGATTAGGGTAACTAACTCTTACAAACTATCAACAGACTTGTTAGTGTGTTTACATTTGGAAGGAGTATTATGGTTAATTGATGAAAACAAGCCCGAGGGAAGAGCTCTTTGGAAACATGACTCGAAGACGACTTCAAACTTACACTTGGAAGGTGCTCTGGCGGAAGAATGGAAGGTTTATGCAAAACAATTGGTCCTTGGAGTCATTATTCTTACCAATGAAGAAGATATATCAGTATGGCAGAATAACCTAGGGAATAGAGATTACATAGCTAGAGTTGGCTATGCAACTAGCATGGAAGAGTAATGCCACGTAGAAATAAATAGGTGATGGACCTCGATATGGAAATTGCAAGATCCCCAAAAAGTTATAATAGTTCTTTGGTTGGCAATTGCAAACAAAATTTTAACACTGGATAATGGAATAAAAAGAGGGTGGATCGACCTAAATCAGTGTTCTCTATGCAAAACTAATGCTAAGTCAGTCTATCATCTATTTACTTCATGCTCTTGTTTTTTAACTGTTTAGAGGAATGTGTCTTCACACATTTCTTCAAATTTTCTTTGGAATCAAGTGACTCTTATAGGTTGTCTCGAGGAGTGGTGGAAGGATAAATCCTATCCGATTACAAATATTTGCCTCGTCATCTTTTCTACGTCATATAGTGGGCGAGAAACGGGGCAATTTTCCAGGATGTAGAAATGTCGACTGAAGTGATAGCCAAATTAATTTTAAATTCAACTCATGATTTTAAAATAAGGACCAAACAAAAAAGGATGAAGTCTTTTATAAGGCCTGCTTTTTAACCTTCAATTCCTTGGGGGTTCTTTGATGGGGCCAGCCAGGGACATCCCACAATAGGAGGTGTTAGAGAAGTGTTGTTTATTTCTCATTCTCATTCATATCATCGTAAATATGTGCTTGAAAGGGGATCCAATAACAAAATAGAATTTGTTGCACTTTGGGTTTTACTAAATTATGTTAATTTCTTAGGCTGTAAAAGGTTGCAGATAGTGGGAGACTCCAATATAGTTATTTATTGGGCCAATAGAAAATTTTAGGTGGAAATTCTCAGTTTGTGGTCAATCATAAAAGCTATATGAGATTTACAAAGTCCATTTGATTGGATTCCATTTTCCTACATCAGCAGGGAGTTTAATCAGTTGGCAAATGGTTTATCAAAGCATGCTCTTCTCCTTCATAAAGTCACATTGGTTGAACTAGAATTCCAAGAAGGATTCCTCTAATTAGACTTGGAGGAACGATATTCTTAATTACAAAATTCCAGTAAAAAATAGTTTGAAGATATAGCAGTAGGAGCTAGAAAGGATTTTTTTCTTTTTGACGAATGTAAATAAAGAAGAAGAGACCATTTTCGTCTAGGCTTAGACTCTGGATTGCATATGTTTTAGTTAAGGATGACAATATTCCGATTATGTAAATTTGGTAGAAGGTGATATGAGAATGTTACAGATAATGACTACCTAAAGTGGGTAGAAGGCAATATGAGAAGTTAGAAAGTAGGATCTCAATCGATTGATGTAATTTTTCCATTGCATGTACATTCCCATAATGATTTTGTTTCTCTGAAACAGAACCTTGTTGCTCCCCATCTTGGACAAGCCATGCTTTGGAAGGTGCTATTAAAATATCATCAATTCCTAATGAAATAGTTGTATCAGTAGCTTGTTGAAAACCTGAAGTCTTTAGTTGATCCAAGATATGTGATTTATATGTCATTTTGAAGTGATCTATTAATCTGCTAATAAACTGTTTTGATTGGGACTTCAGTCCTAGATCTGTACTTGTTTTGTAACATGTATATTCAATATCAAATATAATGATTTTTTTCCCAAGGAAAACAATTAAGATGTAGCAAATAAATTACTTGGTCTTGTCTTTATAGTGGAGGCGTGGTTGTCATAGAAATCACAAATTAAATTTGGTGGGGGATTTAATTTTTTTGAAATGAAATGCAATTTATTGTGTATGAAGATTGTCGATGAAATCCAACAATTTGGAAGTATGAGATAGTAGGGAACTCGTAGAGGGGCAACGAGCACAAGTGATTGAAGGTGTTGGAAGCATTAGTGGATGATAAAAATGAGAAATCAATTTCATATTGTTTACTTATTTTTAACTTTAACTGTATCATGGTGCACCTTGGATTCGGATGCACGAGTATAGTTATAGGTCTAGGGTATATCAATAATCAATTTTTTTAAATAATAATAATAATAATAATCTATTTTTAAGGCCACAGCCAAGCCAGACACCAAATTGGTGTATGCGACCCCTTTGTTTAACCCACAATGTGCTTAACAAGGATACACACCAATGCATTTGTAGTTTTAGTAAGCACCATAGTGTAATTTTTTTAAATAAACATTTTTTACAAAATTTGGTTCTTTTAATTTAACCCTAAAGTGGTGCACTTTTTAGCAAGACGCACTCTTGTAGACGTATGTTTAGTGTGCATTGCATATATATATTTTAAACATAACGTTTTACAAAATCCAAGTGTGGTTTTGTTTTGTTTTTTTAAATAAATTTAACCCTACTGTGGTGCACCTTGTATCATGATGCATTGCTGCATTTATAATTTTAGTAAGCACCATAGATTAATTTTTTAAAATAGTTTTTTGTACAAACTTTGGGTTTTTTATTTAACCCTAAACTAGTGTGTCTTGTATAAAGGTGCACTAGTGCAATGAGAATTAATGTGTTTATATCTTTAGTGCACACTGNNNNCAAGTGCAGGAGACCACCTTTTGAATTTCTATTTGTGGTGCATTTAGATATATAAGCACAATTGTGTATGCATTATCGTAGTATCTATGCGCTTGACTGATTTTAGTCGCACTTAATAGAAAACCTCCTTTAAAATCTCCACATCCTTGCCTTTGCTGGAAACCTCTATTAAATGTAGAATAGGGAGAATTGCTTATGCAAAAGCTTGTTTTCCTTGTAGTTCATCCTCCTCCATCTATTTGTTAGTGCCATTGATTTGCTTGCCTACGCTCTTGCTCGTGATCTTGCTAAAACTCTCCAACCCCTTATTGGACATGTACCTTCTTTTATAAAAGACTCTTGTGATTTTATTCATTAAATCAAGGATACCCCTTTTGGAAAACGTGACCTTTTTGAAACATTTTATGGTGCCTCTCTTTTTACCAATATACTAGTCAAATAAGTTGTGGTGAACCAAGCTAGTTCACTATGTAAATATCTAATATAAATAGGACAGTACGCAATAATCCATTAAGGATAATAAATATATTAAATAATAATGTATACGAATATGATATGTGATGATATCTTACAAATGAGGAATGAGGGCTTGTATATATATCCCGCACAGGGGTTCCCTTTCATAAGAGACATGACCTTTCATATGTCATGTCTCTTCATAATTAATAATTACTTATTACTTATTTATATTTATATATATTTATGTTTGTTACATTGCCTTCCCCTTAGAAATGCTTTGTCCTCGAAGCATGTTTATGGAGAGGCTTACTTCTTCGTTCTGGCTTGCAATGTCTACGCATGACTCTCTGTTTTTAGTGTTGTTAAGATTGATGATACCAAATGATATGAGTGATGAAGAGTTGAGCAGAACTGTCGAATTGTGAAAGGATCAGACCATCCTAATTCAATCTTTTGCATAATGTTGCACTTCCACGATGAATGATTGTCATGAGATTTACTTGGGTAGGTATCAATATTTTTTGGACGATAAGTTAGTCGTTCTCATCCTAGATCTTCTATAGTTTGTACTCCAACATATCTAAATGTTTTTTCTTGAAATGGATTGGCATCTTCTTGAGCTTTAATGTCTGGATTTTCAAGTTTCTCTTTTTTCAATTTTCTGATTTGTTCTAGTAGCTCGTGATTGAGGCTTTTTGAACGAGAATTTTCTTCATTTTTTTCTGATAGGTTCTTCTCGAGTTCTTGATTCTCCTATTCCAACTTCTGAACACATTGTTTTTGAACCTTTGACTTCTTGATCTGTGTAAGTAGTTTTTACCGTATTCTTTTTAACGAGAAATTTCTTTGCTTTTATCCTTGATAACTTCGTCAAATTCTTTTTCATTCTTTGCATTGCTTTTTTATTTTCTTGAAGTATCACTTCTGAGATATCATTAAAGTCTTTTGGTGTTACAGAATTTGGCTCCGATGTGGTGTCTTGTAATGTTATCATTTTCTCCTTATAGGGGAATGTCACAGACTTTTTCTCCATGTTTAGTATGAAGGTACCTAGACTTTTAAACCAGGGTAACCCGATGATGATGTCAACTTCTTATTGATACATAGTTGTAACATAGAATTGAGATGTATACTCATATTCATCAATCGTCGCTTGTAACTCCTTAATTCGAGAATAATATTCCTTTCTAATTATATTCTTCTATGGAATTAATAATTGATTTTCCAAATCAATATTCATGTAATTTGCATTATAGTCCAAGCTAATAACAATGTTTACCTCTCTTCCTTGAATATTTCCCTTTAATGTCAAAAATCCGTAACATACGGTTGGACAACCTTCATAAAAAAACCTTCCTTCCTTCATTTTATTAGAATCCATATTTATGATAATTAATTTTGTGATAAACAATGTTTTGATTATGAAACTTGTATAACCTTTTGATAATTAAATTGCGACTATTAAATTGGATGTCACAGGTGTGAAGTTCCCACTTTATTCTGATAATAAATAATGCACTTCCTTAAAAAAATACTCTGTATAATTTTTAATAATCTTATAAATATCTCCTAAAGGATTTCGTTTATCTTTCTTAATATTAAATATATATATTCTTTACTTCCTTCAAGTACTTTACAATTGCAATGACTTTGCTATTTTCTTTTCCTTACACTTCACCTTTAGAACATATACTTCAACGTTTTTTATAACTTATCCTGTTTTTTTTCATAAACCAATGAATATTATTTTTCAATCCTTTTAAAATAGAACTTCCTTTTTATGGAACTTGAACTCTTATAATCCTTATAACAGATATATACTATATATATATATATATATATATATATATATTTGTAATTTAGAGTATGTATTGATTCCTGGTCAAAAAATACAGATGTCTGAAAGTTAGCTAACTACCTAGCATCGGTGCCCTGTTGGGAAACCACCTCTGCCAGGTGTCCAAGTTCAAAAAGAGGTAACGGTGCCCATTTGGGAAACCACCGTTGTCCGATGTCCAGTACTTAGAAATAAACTGAGCTACGTGGCCACACAGGACCAGATTTATCAAAGGGACAAATGTCAAGTGTATGAGGGCAAGAATTCTACTGTGCCACGCAGGGCCAAAATATTGATAGTAAGAAAAAAAAAAGAGCATGGGTAAGTATTAGTAATCTGGACCTAGACGTGGCCCGATGTAGACCTGCACTGCTTGTGCTTTTCCTTTTTCTCTGTCCACCATGTCTCTTTGAAGGTCTTGAAGGAATGTCATCATAGTATCTACTCAACGCCACCGATCATTTTCCCTGGTCTAAAATTTGTGCATGGCCATTTTGATGTCCTCCAGATCTTTTTTAATGGTGCTCGGAGTGGTCATGAGCTCAACTCGCTCATCGTCCCTGCTAACAAAAGGAGAATTGTAGTGGGAGAGAGGAGAGGAGGAAGAGGAGCTCGAAAGAGGGGAAGAATGTGAAATTGAAGGGGAGGGACGAGAGGGGGTTGGTGGAAAGGAGGGATGTCGTGGGGGAGAGGGGGGAGGTGGCGCATAACCAAGTGAATTGCCCAAGAGATCAAACCACTCGACCCTACAACCGTAGGGGTTCAAGAGGGGGGAGAGGCCAGTGACTGGATCAACGGGTGGTTTAGA
>SNQJ01S0035495.1:0-16559 GCA_010110895.2 Picea sitchensis | reverse complement strand
CTGAATCGCTGCAAGCTTTAGCTGTCCCATCTCTCCAATAATAATCTGTCTGAATACCTGTAAATGCCTTTCTCAACTGTCATTACCACTTCAATTGATGCACTTGCTTCCCTTGCAGTAACCATGGAGCAAGCTTCTGTTTTGATATTCTGATATATTAGGGACTTGATGGTCTTCAACACATTCTCTTGAAAGCCCGCAACAGTGATATGCAAGGATACTCCAAAACTAGCCGGCATATCTTGAATGCCAGGATTCATTTGAGTTGTGAGTATAAAGATGCTTCTTGGATGTGTAGTAGCTAGATTTCTGATCCACCCTGCTAGATAAAGTACTGAAGTAAAAAATAGCTAAAGTACAAAAGTGTATAAAAGCACAACTATAATGTGTTCACACATGTTCACTAGACTAAGTGTCACCACTGAGTATCTCAACTTGACCACAAAACCTACATTGCATACGAACTACATTAAGTTTAAAAGTGACCTGATTGACAGTGATTCTACAAAAATAACCTCTCAAAGTGGGACATTTTCAGTTCTAAAGCATGGTCCTGTTGATGCATGTAGCATCGGACAGGTACTTCCACATTGGCTTGTGTCTAGCATGTGGAAGTAATCGCGAGTCTTCTAACTGCGAGACTTTATTTTAATCAAAGTAATTATAAAGTAAAGTGTTTTTATTAGTGAGTTGAGTTTTATTTAAGGAAAATGCTTTAATTAGCATTAATGAATTAAATAATGGCCATTGATCTTGTTAAAATTTAGAGCGGCTGCAGAGGATATTCCTCTGCCAGCTCTTCAAGCTGCACCCTTAAGCTGCCTACTTAAATCTGCTCCCTTGCCAGCTGTCCCTTCCTTAACCGCCCTCCTAAAGTAAGTCGGCCACCTATCCTAGTTAGGTCGGCCACCTAACCTAACACCTATCCTAAGCTAAGGTGGCCCTAACCTAAAAGGAGACCCTAACCTAAGACTCCTAACCTAGATCCTTTACTATATAAAGAGAGGGAGGTGCCCTCTTCTTCATCAATTATTCTTTGATATATGAGTTAAGTACTCTCTAGTTTGAAGGAGCAGCTAAGAAATTTCTGAAGGAGCAGTTAGATATTTCTGAAGGAGCAGCTAGCATATTCAGAGGCAGCAGCAGCGCAGCTAGACTATTTCTGGACAGCAGCTAGCTGCTGATAATCTTTTCTGTAGCAGCCATCTTTTATTCTCTTCTAAGAGATTTTCTGGACAGCATCTAAGAGTCATTCTGGGCAGCAACTGAGACACTCCTATAGCAGCAAATATACTCTGTTCTGAAGGTATTCTGACAGCAACTAAAGGCTGTTCTGTACAACAACTAAAGGACCTTTTCTGAGGGCTGAAACACTCAACTCTGGGCAGCATCTTTCACTGATTCTGAGGCAGCCTTAAGAGCAATTCAGAGTCGGCCATTAAAGGGCAGATTTGAATCAGCTCAGCTACAGTAAAAGCTACAGATTTGAGGGCAGTTTTGTAATAGAGGCTTAGTGCTATTGCCTTGTAAATTCATTGTACTTGTTTGACTGATCAATATATCACAGAAGTTTGTTGGGTTTTCTTCCCCTTGAGGGTTTCCCAGGATAAATATTTGTGTCCCTTTGAATGAGTGATCTTCTTATGATTCTTATGTTTCAGTTTATCATTTAAAGAAGAAAAGAACACTACTGTTATCTTCTATATTTGTTTTTGCTTGAAAATTAACATGGTATCAGAGCTCTAGGGCATGAAAGAGCTCAGTTCTGCAGTCTGCTAAGAGCCTATGCAGATCCTTAGGAGTTATTCAAGCACAGTGATGCAGAAATGTCTTCCATTTCTGTAAGACCCGAGGACAGACTTGAAGGGGCTTCAAACTTTAATGTTTGGAAAGCCAGAGTTTTGAATATTCTGGAAGAATATGACTTGGACAACTTTGTGACCAGCACAATAGAAGAGCCCACCTCCAATGCAGGAAGGACAACCTTCAAGAAGAATCAGGCAAGGGCAAAGAGAATCATATTTGATTTAGTAAAAGATAATATCATGCATGTTATAGCACCTCTGAAGACAACAAAGGAGTGTTTTGACACTCTATTCAATCTGTATGAAAAGAAGGCCCCCAGTCAGAAGAGGGTTCTAAAGAATAAGCTTCGAACCCTCAAGATGGAGAATGATGAGTCTTTAACGCCATTCTTCACAAAGATCTCTTAGTTAAGGGATCAACTACTAGTCATTGGTATAACGATAGATGATGATGATCTCGTCCAGACTGTTGTGGATGGTCTTCCATCTTCTTGGGAGACATTTATGGCCGGGATAAATGCTTGTGAAAACCAACCAAACTTTGAAAGGTTGTGGCATGATTGTCTGCAAGAAGAAGGGAGAATTCAAAGTTGAAATGGTACTTCAAAGGAAGAGAACCTTGCTCTAGCAGCAAGGACAAGGAAAGGGAGAAGATTTACTCCTCAGAAGGAGAAAAGTAAAAATAGCTTCAAAGGGAAAGAGTTTGATATGTCAAAAGTGAAGCGCTTCAACTGTCAGCGAAAGGGGCACTTTGCCAGAGATTTCCCAAAGATCAGAAAAGGGAACAAAGGTAAATATCGTGCTTCTATTGCTGTAGAAGACGAGTCTCGAAGAATGAAGACAAAAGAGGCTTCCAGTAATCAAGAGACTAGGAGGGAATACTATCTTATTTCAACACTCTTTGGTTCTCTTACAAATGGTGTTGAATCCTGGTTGATAGATAATGGAGCTTCCGAGCATATCACTGGAAATAAAGAAGTCCTTGCAAACTTCAAGGAGAAGAAGTTCTCTGTTCAAGTAGAACTTGGAGATAATGCCAACTATACAATCAAAGGACTTGGCTCAACATCTTTTCATCTTGAATCTGGAGGTGAGCTACACATTGAAGAAATTTTGTATGTTCCTAGTTTAAAGAAAAATCTTATCTCTGTTGTAGTCTTGGAAGATAAAGGTTATAGGGTAATATTTATGGACAAGAAAACTCTCCTATGGTCGAAGAATCAAGGGCTAAGTTCAGCAACTGTGATTGGAGTTAGAGAGGGAGGTCTTTATAAGCTTCCAGGACATATCCAAGCATTGGTTCATGCTTCAGTTAGTCCATCTGAGCTGTGGCATCGAAGGTTTGGACATCTTCACTACAAAGCGCTCCCTGGACTACAAAAAATGGTAAGAGGAATGCCTACCTTTCAGTTTGATCATGACGGTGTCTGTAAAGGTCGCGTTCTTGGTAAAAACATAAAGAAATCCTTTCCTAACAGTAACTCAAAGTCTAAAGGAATTTTGGATTTGATACATTCAGACGTATGTGGGCTTATGTCATCTCCTTCCTTGAATGGATGTCTTTATTATGTGATTTTTATAGATGACTTCTCTAGAAAAACTTGGATCTATTTTTTGAAGGCAAAGAATGAAACCTTTAGTAAATTTCTAGAATTCAAAGCATTGATTGAAAATCAGACTGAAAAACATATACGTGCTTTGAGGACTGACAATGGTGGAGAATTTGAGTCTCATCAGTTTGATGACTTCTGTAAAGAAGTAGGAATCAAGAGACAACTAACAATGCCCTATAACCCTCAGCAGAATGGGATTGCTGAGAGAAAGAACGGAACAATCTGTGAGGCAGCTAAAGCTATGATGTGTGATTAGGACCTTCCCACATCACTTTGGGCAGAATCCACAAACGCTGCAGTTTATATTCAGAATAGAAGTCCTCATGCTATTTTGGGGGAAAAGACTCCAGAAGAAGCATTCACTGGCAAAAAGCCAGAAGTAGGACACCTGAGGATTTTCAGATGTCTAGTTTTTATTCATGTGCCGAAAGAGAAAAGAACTAAGATGGAGCCTTCTGGGAAGAAAGGAATTTTTGTTGGGTACACTGAAACATCCAAGGCCTACAAAATCTATGTTCCAGGCCAAAGATATATCGAGGTAAGCAGGGATGTAACTTTTCATGAAGAAGCTGCATTTAAGCATTCTAAAGAATCACAACAAGATACAAAGATGGAGGAACCTGAAGAGCCATTGGATCAAGTTGATACTATGGATCCAATAGAACAAATAGAGAGACCTATGGAGGTACCTCCTGCTAAGAGGAAACCTGCCTGGTGTAGAGAAATTCTGCGAGAGGCAGAAAAACATGCAGCTCCTTCAGGTACTTTTAGAGAGAGTAATAGACCTCAAAGATTTTCAGGTTATATGGCTCTTATGGCTCAGATTAGCGATGCAGAGCTCACCAACTATGAGGATGCTGCTATGCAACAAGTATGGAAAGATGCCATGGTGGAAGAATATCAATCCATCAAGAAAAATGATGTATGGGAAGTAGTACCAAGACTGGAAGAAAAAATCCGTGGTTACTTCCAAGTGTTTGTTCAAAATCAAGCATGCAGCTGATGGAAGTATTGAGAAATACAAAGCGAGATTTGTGGTTCGTGGTTTTTCTCAAAAGGAAGGTATTGACTATGATGAAACATTCATACTTGTTGCAAGGTATACTTCCATCAGGACCATCATATCCCTCACTTCAGTTTTGGGTTGGAAACTTCACCAGATGGAAGTAAAGACTGCATTTCTAAATGGTCAAGTTGAGGAAGAAGTATATATAGAACAACCAGAGGGTTTCGTGGTTCAAAGAAAGGAATCGCATGTGTGCAAATTAAAAAAAGCGCTATATGGGCTGAAATAGGCACCAAGAGCCCGGTATGCGAAAATTGACAGCTATCTTCAGAGCTTGGATTTTTCCAAGAGTGCAGCTGATCCCAACCTATATTTTAAGGTAATAGAAAATCATCCTCTAATTTAGATTCTATATGTTGATGATTTATTCCTTACTGGAGAGGAACAACTAATAGCTCAATGTAAGAGGGAGCTCACTTCTGAATTTGAAATGAAAGACATTGGATTCATGCATTACTTCCTTGGTTTGGAGGTATGGTAAAGATCATATGAAATTTTCCTTTCTCAAGGGAAGTATATAATTGATATACTGCACAGATTTGGTATGCTACACTGTAAGCCCATGTCTACACCCATGGTATCTAACTTAAAGAAGTTACATGAGTCGAATTCTGGATCAGACTTAGTGGACCCATCCTTGTATAAGCAACTTATTGGATCCTTAATGTATTTGATCCATACAAGGCCAGATATATGCTTTGCTGTAAGCGCCTTGAGTCAGTTTATGTCTGAGCCAAGACACAGACATTGGATTGCTGCTAAACATATTCTCAGATATTTGAGAGGATCCATTGCATATGGACTTAGATACACTTCCAGTGGAGGAGTGTTGCTTCATGGTTATGCTGATTCAGACTGGGATGGGAGCTTAGTGGACTAGAAGAGTACTTCTGTATATATTTTTAACTTGGGTTCAACTATGATATCTTGGTCAAGCAAAGAAACAAAGCTCTATAGCACAAACTTCAATTTACAAATGGAAAGCGGGGAATATATGAAGCCCGGTGGTACAAAGCGGAAGAGAATCGGTGTAGGTACAGGAAAAGCCTGTCACAGGTTTATTCAAAGAGAAGATTAAAACAAAAAGCATTTATCCATTGTGACAAAGTTGCTTAAAGCTCACAGAGAACAGGTCTTCAAGATCAAGAAACATATTGAGGATGAAATATCATTTCATGAGAGACATGGTCGAAATACCACCATCAGGCTGTAATTACATTGATGCGAGTAGAATAAGCAGTCTTTTGACTAAGTCCCGTCTCTTGGAAAAATTTGTATACGGGACAAGCTTGGTATGGCGAGAAAATGTGTCCCCTCGAGAGGAATAGTGAAGACATTCTCAATGTGAAAGGGCCTTAAAGTGCCACCGAAGGTAGCCAAAGTGGAAGAATCAGTCAGGTATTGACAAAGTCGGAGGAGCGTGCAACCTCATGTAAAAAGTCAGAGCGAGCGAGATCTTATGTAGTCTAATGCAAAAGGGAGGCATTACAACCCACGTGAGCATGTGATCTAGGTGCAAGGTCGAGCGTGCAACCCTCGTGAGCATGGGCAGACTAATGAGCATAGACAGACTAGTGCAAAAGTCAGGGGGAACGTACAACCTCTGTGAGCATAGACAGACTAGTGCAAAAGTCAGGGGGAACATACAACCTCTGTGAGCCTAGTCAAGTCTTGTGAGCTTTGTGTGTCAAAGCAAAAGAAAAGACAAGTCTTGTGAGCTTTGTGTGTCAAAGCAAAAGTCAAGACAAGGAAATGTGAAAAGTTCTCCTAGGTCTTCATGATGAGCTATGAGTATTCCTTAGGGACTGGCCAACCCTAAGTGAAATAATGACTCTAGCAGTTGACCATGGTTAAGGAGAACTGATTGATCACATTCCATGATCCTTATTTGCATAAGGGTACGAAACTTCTTGTGATATATTGATCCTGTGTGGATGTCAACAAGTCAATGATCATGTGCAATGACTAAAAAGAACAGTATTGATGTGATTGCCTGAAGAATACCCTCTTTGCTGAGAGGGAGTGTTAAAATTTAGAGCAGCTGCAGAGGATATTCCTCTAGCAGCTCTTCAAGTTGCACCCTTAAGCTACCCCCTTAAGCTGCCCACTTAAAGTTGCCCCCTTGCCAGCTGGCCCTTCCTTAACTGCCCTCCTCTAAAGTAAGTAGGCCACCTAACCTAACACCTATCCTAAGCTAAGGCGGCCCTAACCTAAAAGGGGACCCTAACCTAAGACTCCTAACCTAGATCCTTTACTATATAAAGAGAGGGAGACACCCTGTTCTTCATCAATTATTCTTTGATATATGAGTTAAGTACTCTCTAGTTTGAAGGAGCAACTAAGAAATTTTTGAAGGAGCAGTTAGATATTTTTGAAGAAGTAGTTAGCATATTTCTGAAGGAGCAGCTAGCATATTCAGAGGCAACAAATAGACTATTTTTGGACAACAACTAGCAGCTGATAATCTTTTCTGTAGCAACCATCTTTTACTCTCTTCTAAGAGATTTTCTGGACAACATCTAAGAGTTATTCTGGGCAGCAACTGAGACACTCCTGTAGCAGCAAATGTATTCTGTTCTGAAGTTATTCTGACAACAACTAAAGGCTGTTCTGTACAACAACTAAAGGACCTTTTCTGAGGGCTGAAACACTCAATTCTGGGCAGCATCTTTCACTTATTCTGAGGCAGCCTTAAGAGCAATTCAGAGTCAGCCATTAAAGGGGCAGATTTGAATCAGCTCAGCTACAGTAAAAGCTATAGGTTTGAGGGCAGTTTTGTAATAGAGGCTTAGTGCTATTGCCTTGTAAATTCATTGTACTTGTTTGATTGATCAATATATCACAGAAGTTTGCTGAGTTTTCTTCCCCTTGAGGGTTTCCCAGGATAAATATTTGTGTCTCTGTGAATGAGTGATCTTCCTATGATTCTTATGTTTCAGTTTATCATTTAAAGAAGAAAAGAACACTACTGTTATCTTCTATCTCTGTTTATGCTTGAAAATTAACAATCTCAAGTGAAGTGAGAAGTAATCTCAGTCGTCAATCACGTTGGAGATTAGTGTTAGGTTATAACTCAATCGTATAAAAGCAAGGCTAGGGTAAAGGAGAAGACACTTTTGGTGAGAGACCAAGGTGAAATTTTTTACACAGAGATAACAAAGGACTTTTGCTAGTGTGGAGTCATTCGAGAGTGTAGAAGCAAAGGACTTTTGCTTACACTATATGAGCGAGTGAGATCTCATAGAGATTGGGTGAAGAGTAGTTCATCCAAGTGTTGATGCAGAGAGGGTTGGATCACAAAGGACTGTGATTCAAGATCGTGGATAGGTGGAGAAGGAATTCCATCTAGAGATCATACAGGTCAAGGAGAAGAGAGAGAAGAGGCAGTCGCAAGTGGGTTTCAGCTGATTGAAGCTAGAGGAAAGGGTAGCACCATACGAAGGTTTTTGTACAGTATTTTCATATGTGTACGCGGGCGTCAGTGGAGACAGGTGCGTATACGTGGGTGAGCAGAAGGAAAGATGCTTATACCTCGAAAAGCGTGCTATTCCAGGCCGTCCAACAATACAGACTTTGCCAGGTTTCTCTGTAGTTGTATTTCTCTCAGAGGGTCATTATCCCTGTTACGGGAGCCCTGATTTGACCATAATAAAAGCATCTAAGTACTGGTTTTCCCTCTGGGGTTTTTCCAAGGGTTTCCACCCGAAAATATGTGTCTTGTGTGCGAGATTTTGGTTTCCTTATTTATGCTTCTGCTGTAATGTTTAGTTGATTACTCAGCTGTGCTTTAATTCAATAAATGATTTATTTGGAATTAACTTCCGGGTGCTGGGTTGAGGGTAAATTCAACAGGTCCCATCGAAGATTGAATCTACCCTTCCAAGATTCCCCCTCATAACCTATTAAGACTAATAATACCTATAGGATAGACAACTAAATGAAAAATGGCAGAAGCAGAATAAAGAAACCGTGGCAATTTTTGCTTTTGATGAAAAATAGTGGCATGAGCAATCCTGCTGGGTGATCATAGATTATAAACCCCCTTTTGCCTCCATACTGGATCTTTATTTACTTGATATCCTCAATGATATTCAATTCTTTATAACGCAAAAATATTCCCTCTGCTATGATGCAACTATATTGGCCACTACTTGAGACATGCATTCATTCGCAAAGGCATTTACAATACAGGGTTGCTAAACCAGAATCCATGACTTGAGATGGGATCCAGTGTAGGCTTTGGGGGTTCCATTAGGCTTACATGTGTGATTGGTTACTGAAGTCTAAATTTTTGATTGCAACATAATAAATTGTGAATACCTGACTTTAACTTGCTAAACTCCTCCCTTTCAACTTTTCTTGTTAATCAGAAGGACTACTGCACAATAATGTATATATAGAAGTTGTAAGGATAATTTTGATCTGAGGTATTACTGCCATTGCCTAAACCTTGCTTCCTGTAAGATTCTGCAAAATATATTTGCATGCTTAAATACATAAGTCTATCTAGAATGGATCCTACCCATCAAGTGCCTGCAAGCATTTCATATTCATAAATACAAGTTCAATTGACCATGAATGATAATTTGAAGCCTTGACTCCTTTTGTACACACTCTAGAGTCCTCGAAAGTTATGCCTGAAATGAAGTGGAGTGAATGTCTCTGTAATACTCTAAGATTAGCAACTCAACCTCACAATTATCTATGATACATAACTATGCTTACAACAAACATCTTACCTTGTTTACATTATGCATCTTTGATTCCACTCAACCTTGGGCTTTCTAGTATCTCAAAGGTCAAAATTTCCACTAATAGTAGGCAGAACTGCTCTGCTCCATTCTATTGATGATTTAAAGGCTGAAACAAGTTCAGACAGCAAAATCATGCTTCCTGCTCCACACTGAACTGATTCTGGTCTGAATAAGACTGCTGCTGTGCATTAAAAGAGAGAGATGATGATGAGAAGCAATAACAATGAGTTGATGTATCTTCACTCATTGAGGTGCCCAAAACACATCTGAGCCGATCTCTGGGGCCCTAGTTTATTCCATTGATCACTAGAAACACCTTTAATAGCTTCCCAAGTGAGATTGCTACCTTCAAATTTTAATGCCTTCTTTTACAGAATACCTCAATTTCTTGCTGGTCAACTGACTGATGATGTTCTAAGAGTTGCAAGAAAGAGTTCTAAGGTCATGTTTTGATTATCCCTTGTTCAGGACTAATTGATCCATGTTTCAATACGAGACTTAGTAGTAAACTGAATTAACTGTTTTTGTATTTCTAATTCTACTTTGAGAACTATTTGCATTTTTATGTCCATTTTACATTCCTCTTGGATATTTTTATAACAGGTTGGTTTTTGGGATTTTTCCTAATACCAGATTGAAACAGTTGTTGTTTAGGCAAACCTGGGTAGTTATGCTACATTTATCTTGTTACAGGAATTAAATAGCCGGCTCATTAGTTATCTAAGTTTGAGCAAAACAATCTGGACTGTAGATCACATTCCTGTACTATAATGATATTATAGTCTAAAAATAACTGTATTTTGGCCTAGTAACCGAGCCTGTTGGATACAGTAACAAAGAATTGAGCTTAATATTATTTCTATGCATACATTGTTATTGCAAGGAAAAAGTTAAAACTATGCAAAAATTGTATTTTGGCAATAATTGAAGTTGAAGTCTAGCATTGAGCTGATTGATAGTAGCTTATTTTTGAAGATATCCTGGGTATTTTCATGGGTGAATAATAAACTTCAATTTCTTGCAGCTTTTGGGAAAGGACTGTTATGATATCGATATTGCTTTGGATAACATGTTAGGTCGAGAATTTTGCGAGAAGGTCAATGAATATTTGTCAAATGCTGGAGAGAAAACTCAGGGAGTTGGTGTCATTCAATGGTATTAATTATTGTGCATAATGTTCTTTGCTTTATTTTTTTCCTTAATGAAACTAATTCTATTAATCTTGAAATTTGTCTACAGCTGGCTGTCTCTGTAGCTACTACAAAAAATCATAGTAGTATAATGACTCTAGTTTGTTCTAATGAATCTTAGAAAAGCTAGTGCATGTGTTAAATTTAAGCAGCTGCAAGAGCTATTCTCCGGGAGGATGGCATAAGATCCTAGCTGAGATCTAGGGCCCCCAATGCACTCCTGGGGTTCTTGGTCTGGGACCAAGAAGTTAGATCCATGGAAAAAGACCCTAGTGAGGGCCCCTAGTGTATTGCTGGGGTTCTTGGTCAAGGACTAAGCAGTTTGATGATGTAAGTCCCTAGATGTGTTCTTGGGCCCCTGGATGTGTTCCAGGGAATCCTTGCTCGGTGTTTGGATTGATCCTTTGTTGTATACCTTGGTGGATATAAGTCCCTATATGTGTTCTAGGGCTCCTGGATGTGTTCCAGGGAATCCTTGTTTGGATCGATCCTTGGTTGTGTACCTTGGTGGATAAGACCCTAGTGGTGATCTAGGGCCCCTAGATGTGTTCTGGGACCAGGTGGTTCTTGGTTTAAATTCCAAGACGAGATGATGTGTGATCTTCTTCTCTCCCGGGATGGTCCAAGAGACCTAGGAGCAGTTAAAAATGACATAATCACATCATTGACATTTCTCTTATGTTGGGATGATAGAAGCTTATAAGTTATCATGAGACTTATGTGGACATCTTGCCATTGAAGAAGACCCCTTTAACTTTGTCTTGTTGCCCCCCCTTGCTTGGACCATGTCCTTAATGTTTATTGTGGTGTTGGTCTTTTCTAGTCACTTTGACTTGTTGACTTTATAATTAATATTTTTATTAATTAAAATATTAATTATTTTTATTTTTGTTTTTAATTGGGTTTTAATTAACCCTAAAAGGTAGGGTTAATTTAATTAACCCTAACCCCTTTCCTAAACTATAAAAAGAACCTCCCCCTCACTCTTTCACTCACTCATTCTTCCTCCCACACTTCTCTTGGTTTGATTTTGCTGCGACTTTCGTTCAGTTTTGATTTTTAAGGTACGACCTCCTTGGAGTATTCTTCTCTTGCTGTTTTGAGGTACGACCTCCTTGGAGTATTTGTCTTTGCTGGTGTAGGGTACGACTGCCCTAGTTTTGGTCTCCTCTTGCTGTGTTAAGGTGGTACGACCCTCTCTCTTGCTGGTTAAGGTGCCGCCACCCTCTCCCTTCTCTTCTCCAAGCTGTCGCGGGTTCCTCTTAGGCTGTCACTGGTGTTTCCTCTAGCTGCTGCTGGTTTCTCTTTGGCTGCCACTTGTGTCCTTGTGCTGCTGCTATCACCTGTTAATTGCAGCCTCTATTGTTTAACAGCATCTAGGGCCTGTTAAGACAACCCTAAGACTGCTACTCTAAGTTGCATATTGTTGTAGCAGTCCTATATCTTCTTGTTAGATTTAGGGTAAATTTGTAGAACAACAATCTCTTTTAAATTTCAATGATCAAAACAACTAGATTTGTAACTCAATCAGAGATAGAACTCATAGTATATAGATATATGAGAAGGGCGGTAATAACTTAAAGAAAACTTCGATCATATATGAATATAAAAACGGATCTAAAGATAGTAATGCAGTCTAAAGTGCAATGAACAGATCTTAATATAACAATAGATCTATGTGACTAAACACATATTTCAGATCTAACAATTATGTCTAACCATTTCACAATATATATATCTTTAGATCTCTACACAATGCATACTAGTTTAAAACAGATATGAAGCAGAATCAAATCCAAATCAAAGAAAAATGAGTAAGGCACATACCTGATACAACAACCTACCTCAGAAGAAAAAAACTGTAACCACAATAGATATAGATCCATGAACTGAACCTCTGTCTGAGCATACTAAATGGTTCAGTTCATAGATCTATAGAGGATCTCAATGGCAAAGAATGAAGGAACTTTCTTGCCACCAAGCAATAAGGCCACAGGGAGAAAACACAAGTCTCAGAGGTAAAACAATAAGGCAAAACCCTCTTAGTAAAACCCTTACCCAAGAAAACTTTTGATCTGAAAACTAGACTGTGTATAAACCCTTGTCTAAGAAATGAGAACGTTAGATGTTTTCGATAAAGGCACCCACAAAGGTTACCCTAACAAGAGAGGGCTTAGACTGGAGAATGGTCTCAGCAGCGGTGAGAGGGCCAAAACACCTAAGATGTTTACACAACGAGGCTGAGCTTTCAAGGTTTATATTCCATGAAAACACCTGTTGACTCACACTAAACATTCCTTAATCAACAAAAGGAGGCATTACTGTACACTGGCAGAACAATGGAGAGGTTGCACCTACATACACCACTGAGACAATGGAGAGAGGGTTGCCGGCACCCTACATACACACCACTATGAGACAATGGAGGTTTTACCTACATACACCCTATGAGACAACGGAAGGTTGCACCCACCAGACTTAACTGCAATGGCGAAGAAAGGAAAGGGGCCACACCCGCAGTCATCCCTCAAAAGGGAGGCTGACCACACACACAAAATCTACTTGAGAAAATAGAAGGCGACTAGGAGTCTTCCTCACGGCACAAAGGGGCAGCGGCTTCAACGAGAAAAGAATTAAGCTGACTAGGAGCTTCCTCGCCTAAGAAGCGTAGCTTCAACAACGAGAAAGGAGCGCAACTAGGAGACTTCACCACAACACAAAGATTACGCCCAACTTTAATACTTGAGAAAGGAATGACTAGGATAGGATCCGATCACACTTAGAAACAAGTGATACAAAGGATGTGTGAAAGATAGAGGGGGAGGTTTAATATATAGGTTTAGGTTGAGGTAAAGGGTTAGGTTAAGTTGAATTTAAAATCACATGTTTAAGAATTGAAATTTAAACGTGTGATATCTTTATTAAAATTTAACTTTAAAATTTACCCCTTTAATATAAAACAACAAAACCCAAACCAATCCAGCAAAAAAGGGTAAGGAGGGTTTGCAAATTGGCATTACTCATTCCTTCATATCACATGGTGAACCTATTACTTTATCATCAGCAGGGACTTGTACATCCCTCTTGTGGTTATGTCCTTCTTCAAGGAAAGGTCATGTACCATCAAGTACTTGATAGAGACGGGACTTTTCTTGGGGTCTTATCCACCAAGAGTCGAGACCGAGGATCAACCCATGCCGTGTGCATGCATGGAGTACATTTGAACATTCAGGGGCCTAGACACATCTAGGGACTTCTTGCTTGGTCCTTGACCAAGAATTATGCATGCATGGGTACCTGGACTTTCGAGGGCCTAAGGCTATCTGGGGGCTTTGATTGCTTGGTCATAGACCAAGAAACGATCTATCTTGAGGGGCCCTCTCGAGGTCTTAGCGCGGTACCAGTTCCAAGAACCTCGGTTATCTACTGGGGGCCCTCTCGAGGTCTTAACTACAGTTATTCACAAGAACCCAGTGTGCTTATCTTTGGGGGCCCTCTCTGGGGTCTTTTCTACCATGGTACTAGATCATGGATCAAACTATGCCTGAGGCATGGGTACCATGGACGTCAGGGTCCCTAGATATGTCTAGGGGCTTTATCTACTTAGTCTGAGACTAAGAACCCGGTCGAGATATTGGGGGCCAGAAGGGTCTTTGCCATGGCAGCATTTTGGTCAGACCAAGTACTTCAGAGTGCAGGGGCCCTTAGACTTTAGCCTAGGGTGCTTTCCACCCTCCTCGGAGAATGTCTCTTAAATTTGCTACTCGTTAACACTTGGACAATTTTTTGTTTGGAGTGTTAGGGGTTTTCTGTCAGCCTCTATTTTGGTCTTTGGGGTTTTATATCGGCCCTATTTTGGTCTTTGGGGTTTTTATATCAGCCCTACTTATGCTGATTGGTTTTTGAGTTCTTGTTAAAACTGTCCACATAGATCATGATGAGATCTATTCTTGAGGGTTTGATCCATGACCATTATAGCTTTTTCTGAGCATACAGAAAAGATGATAGCAACAAGCATCTAAGGTAATTTTGTTCTTTGTTTTGATCAAGGTAATGTTCAATTTTTGCTTTGCTAATTATCAGATCGGTTTATGTTAATGTTCAGAACTATTTTTTATTATTGCTAATGATCAGATCAGTTCATGTTCAGATCTAGCTTAGAATAGTTTTCTACAAGTTCAGATCTATTGTACTATTTCTGTAATTGCTTACATCAAAATTTTTAAATATACTGCTGATCTATACCGTGGTAAATAAGGTAAAAGGATTTTATGTTTCTAGTTTACACTTAAATTTCTAACATGGAATCAGAGCTTAGGGCGTGAAAAGAGCTCAATTGTGGCAGACTTTTGAGCTTGCGTAGATCCACATTTAAGGGTTTGTTTTGCAGATCAACAGTAAGCTTGTTTTATACAAGATCTTGTTTTCAGTATGGCCTCATCTTTAGTCAAAGCAGAAGATAGGCTTGAAGGGGCTTCAAACTTCAATGCTTGGAAGGCTAGGGTGTTTAGTATCCTAGAAGAAGGTGACTTGGATGAGCTGGTTACCAGGGCAATAGAAGAACCTACTTCAAATACGGGAAGGGCAGCATATAAGAAAAGTCAAGCCAAAACCAAGAGGGTCATCTTTGACTCAGTTAAGGATAACATGATGCCTCTTATTGCTCATCTAAGGACAGTTAAGGAATGCTTTGATGCCCTAGCAAATCTATATGAAAAGAAGACCCCAACTCAGAAGAGGATATTGAAGAAACAACTACGTACATTAAAGATGGGAAATGATGAATCTATCTCTGCGTTCTTTTTCAAAATTGCTCAAACAAGAGATCAACTTACAACAATTGGATTTGTAGTGGATGATGATGACCTTGTACAAACAACAATAGATGGTCTTCCTAACTCATGGGAGACATTTCTCTCATCAGTCAACGAAAGAGAAGTTCAACCCAACTTCGAGAGATTGTGGCATGATTGCCTGGAAGAAGAGGGTAGACTTAAAAGCAGGAATGAACCCTCAACGGTGAGAGACCATGCTCTTTCAGTCAAAACCAAGAGATGGAAGAAGTTTCCTCAACACAAAGGCAAAGGTAAGAAACCCCAAGGTAAGCACTCTCACTTTCACTCTCATTTATCTAAAATAAGATGCTTTAACTGCAAAAGGCTAGGTCATTATGCAAAAGACTGCAGGAACCCTCCTTCACAACAGAAGCAGAGAGGAAGGTTCCATGCCTTAGTTGCAACTGAGGAAGAAGAGCCTCAAAGAAGAAGAACTAGAGCTGCTACTAAAGAACAAGAACAACACAAAGAAATTTATCTTGTTTCAGCCCTCTCAGGTACTATCACCAAGTCGAGAGAAGTTTGGTTAGTGGACAACGGGGCCTCCAAACACATGACAGGCTTCAAACATAACCTTGTGAACTATCGAGATAAGAAGTTCAATGTGAAGGTAGAATTGGGTGATGATGGAACCTATGACATCAAAGGATTTGGATCAACATCTTTTCAGCTTTAGACAGGTAATGTATTTCAGATTGAAGAAATTCTTTATGTTCCTGGATTAAAGAAAAATCTCATCTCAGTTGCAGTTCTAGAAAGCAAAGGGTACTCAGTAGCCTTCTCCAAAGGAAAGGTTCTTATGTGGCCCTCAAATGAAAGTATGAGCTCAGCCATGACGATCAAAGCTCAAGAGGGTGGACTTTACAAAGTCACTGGTCAAGTTATTCAAGCATTAGCTCATGAGTTGGTCAACCCCTGCGATCTATGGCACAGAAGGTTTGGACATCTCAACTACAATGCTCTCCTAGGTTTGCAAAAGATGGTAACATGTATGCCAATTTTTTCTTTTGAGCATGATAGTATTTGTAGAGGTTGTGCTCTTGGTAAAAATACAGAGAAAGCTTACCCTCACAGTAATAGAAAAACTAATGGTATATTAGATCTTATTCATTCTGATCTATGTGGACCTATCACTGCTCCGTCAATGAATGGTTGTCTTTATTATATCATTTTTTTTGATGATTGTTCTCGTAAAACTTGGATTTATTTTTTGAAAACTAAAGATGAATCTTTCAGTAAGTTTTAGGACTTTAAGAATCTTGTTGAGAATCAGACAGGTAGACACATTCGTGTTTT
>SNQJ01S0035494.1:70808-82742 GCA_010110895.2 Picea sitchensis | reverse complement strand
TCAATTCCTAAACTTTATTTCCAGTTTTTGATATTTTTCTGGTTTATTTCTGGGTCGATTCTAAGTAGGTGGGTAGGCCCTTGGCCCTAGATTGTGAACTATAGCTCTGATACCATGTGTAGGAGCCTAATTTAACAAAGCCTAATAAAATTCATACAATTAAATATAAAATTTCTTTCAACGCATAAGTAATTCATTAATCAACATATAAGCATTTAAAATTTCGTAGAAATTAAATTTATTCGCAACATGAAAATAAATTACATAAACATTACATAATCCAGCAAATTCATAAATAAAAATACCTCTATCTGATGCTAAATTCCTTCTCTGGTTGTCCTCTCTGTTGTTCTATCCAAACTCTGCCTTTTTCACTGACCATACCCTGCCCAAAACCGACTAACCACCCAACCATCTAGGAGAAGCCTATCTGACTCCCTAGCTCTAGGATTCCGTGAGGATTCCTGGCCCCCGAGCCCAAAAATCCCAGCAACATGGTGCCCCTTGCAACAATTCACCCAATCTCCAAAACCAAACCCCCAAAACCAAAAAATATTCACACCCTGAAATACAGTCCTCTCCTCAAAATAATGCTTCCTCCCCAAATTTTCATAATCATCTCCTGTAAGCCTCTGCCCAATCATATCCCCCTCATTCACCACCTCCTTCATCATTTAAGGCCACCCACCTTATCCCCCCATTTACTCCTCCCCTTTCATATGTAAAGTCTTATAATAAATACATTAAATTTCATTTACTACCTTATCCCATATCATACGTAAAGTCTTATCATAAATAAATTAAAGTTATTAAGCCTTGAATTCTTTATCCAAACCTTAAATGTGTTAAGTACTCAATTAATTAATTAATCAAATTAATTAATTAATTAATTATATTAATAGTTAATCATTACTTAACTAATACACATTAAGACAGTTAATTACTTAGTTAACTTTACTTGATAACCCTATGCAACTATTTAACTAGGGTTGTTACAAATTTTAATTATGCTGAATGGTTATGAATGGTTATATGCTAGTTATGAATGGTTATATGCCGAATAAGGAAATTGTGAAGATGTTAGGATAACATTTCTCTAATTAAATTTATGCTTTATAAGGATCTGTTGTAAGATACCTTACATAACCCATGAACAATAGGCCCTACCATGTGAATTAAAACACTCTTAAACAACAAAGAAGGTTCCATGTTGCAACTCAGTGGGGTCGATCCTAAGGAAAAATGAAATAGGAAACAAGTAATGAAAAAATGTAGAGAGGAAAAAATTTAACCTATATGCCAGTTTCGAGATCATTACATGTTAGAATAGATCGACATGGGAAAAAGGCACCAAAGAAAATGTCTTCAAAGTCCTGTATATAAGACCAAAAACACTCATCTATAAGTTAATAGATCCAATATAAAAACCTCTAATAATAACAAGTGTAATGGAATACAAAACTTGAAAACAATAAACCCTAAAAGTACAATATGTACAAAGTATCAGACAACCTTGCATCTTATGCATAGTACTTCTCCAGGTAGTGTCCATTTATAGGATCATGGCAAGGGATTCTTTGGTAAACAAATTGTAAATATTACAGTTAATAAAGAGGTAAAAAATAAATCATTATAGATTCAAGGATATCCTCATCTAAGGAAAACACAACATCCAGGAAACTGAGACTTGAAGGTTCACCAATACTAAGGATTGAGGTCTCACAAATAGTAAGATCAGACTCAAGAGGAAACCCAATATGTAATATTCTAATATTACATATATAAAAAGTATGCAGAACATAAATAAATAGATATAAATGGCATACGAATAATAATATAACCAGAACAACACCACGATAATACCAAAATGATAACAAAATAGCACCATAAATAACACTTTGATTACGGAGAGAAATGTTCACTTGCCTCTTCGAGGGGGAAACCTCCAGCAAAGCAAAGCTCTATTACAATAATATCCAAGACAAAAGTTCTCATACCCTCGAATCCTATTTATACTAATTATGTCTATCAAAAGAACTATCTAGAGGAATATCCTTCTAGAAGCAGAAGCTTCTATTAGGTCTTCTTACATTGGAATTATTCTTCCTTATTGCTAGGCCTTATTAACATTGAACTTTATTACATGGAAATATATTATTCTACCTACATGAGGGGTTAGGTCCCTAACATGTCCTTCCCCTTAAAAACAACCTTGTCCTCAAGGCTTGAGATGGGGAAATTGTTGCAGAATGGTAGCTGGTTCCCAAGTGGCATCTATTGGAGTTGTATATTTCCACTGGATTAACACTTCCTTCATGGTTCACTGACCTATTCAACTCTCACATTGGTCCAATACTGGTTGTGGTTGTAGCCAAATGGATCCTTCTTCGTCCAACTTAGGAAGGTTGGTTTGAGTTTGGCACTTAGTTCCAATCACCTTCTTTAAGCAGGAAACATGAAAAACATGATAGAGCTTAGAATGAATGGGAAAAGCTAATTGATAGGCCACCTGTCCCACACACTTGAGAACAATATAAGGACCATAAAATTTGAGCGCCAGTTTCTAACAATGGTCAGCCTTGAGGGAAGTTTGCTTATAAGGTTGCAGTCGAAGAAACACCTCATCCCCTTCTACAAATTGACGTTCAGAGCAAAGAGAGAAAACCAATGGAATAGGTATAAAATAATGGTGCCAACATGATCCATAATCATTTTTTTTCAATGGAATAGGTATAAAATAATGGTGCCAACATGATCCATAATCATTTTTTTAATTCTCAGAGTTATAATCTCAACCAAGAATATTGTAGTGATGAAATGTCAAAATGCTTAACAAGAAGAAATGTGTAGTAATTTCACAATTTGAATCAAGGAGACATATTATGCTTCTAACAATAGATCTTATTCATGTTTTCATTTCCCATTCCAAGGGTTAGGCATTCAATGGTTTTAGTATAAGGGTTTTCCCCTGTATATAACTCCTTTGAGATAATGCAAGTGTGTTCCAAACAATACATCAATCTAACATCTCATGGCACCAACCAAGGAGGCTAGACCATGCCTCCCATCCTGCATCTACCCGTAAGCACCTGTAATTACAGATTATCTTCCGAAAGGTTTTGTAAGGCACCTATAGCACCATACAACCGATTGATTTATCTATGGAGGGGTATTTAGGAGATCCAGGGCCAATTTGTATATAGTAAGTCACTGTCTGGACAGCCACTACACCTATGCGCTACCACTCGAAGGGGTACCAACATGGGTTACAAGGGTGGCCAACATATGTGCGCTTAAGTACCACTTGTATTTCCTGCATGTATGAATCCCCGACCATGAGTTTATGTGCGTAATGACATATCTTTGTAGCTTAAAGACGTCGAAATACATCTCTACCCTAAAACAAATTAACTGACAATTTTCTGCCGAGGAAGGTGCTCTGCTACCAAGTGTAATATTCCAGACATAAAAAGTATGCAGAACGGAAATAAATAGCTAGAAATGGTAGATGAACAACAATATAACCAGAAAAACACCACGATAATACCAAAATGATAAACAAATAACACCAGAAATAGCACTTTGATTAGCGATAGTAATGTTCACTTGTGTCTTTGAGGGGGAAACCTCCAACAAAGAAGAGCTCTATTACAATAATATCCAAAACAAAATTTCTCATACCCTAAGTATGTCTATCAAAAGAACCATGTAGAGAAAGATCCTTCTAGAAGAGGAAGCTTCTATTAGGTCTTCTTACATCGGACTTATTCTTCCTTATTGCTAGGGATTATTAATATTGACCTTTATTACATGGAAATATATTATTCTACCTACATGAGGGGTTAGGTCCCTAACACAATATCACTCAAGCCAATGGGGGGAAGAAAGGTCTCTGGTGCCCTCATTGGATAAAACACCTAATCAATTGTCGAGACCTTGTCTCAAAAAGGAAAACATGGATGTAAATATTCCTTCTCAAAAGCAATTGAACATCGAGGATAAGACACCACATAATTCACCCATGGTGGGGAAGAGTCTACTTGAAAACTAGGAATATACAAAGGAAAAACCTGAGATAAAGTCAAACTAGGATGATGATTATCATATGAAAGTTGATCAATAGTGACAATGCTTTTGTTGTGAGAAAAACACATCACATGATCTATAGTGACAATGCCTTTTTTGTGAGGAAAACACATCACATGAAATATCATAGACACCATAATATTCATAGAATAAACATAATCATGTACAAGAAGCATATTCAAGTATAAAAGGCTAGGCACCACTAATATATCAACTAGGTCATTATTCCCACCTATCATGATAGGGAACTGAGGAAGAATCCCCAAACATTCATAAGGTATTATGTCAAAATCCAATAGCTCACTGGTAGCTGACACAAGCTTGGGACAACCCAAAGCTTGCCAAGGCGAGGAGGATAAACCACTTGTGAAGGATCCTTTATCTACAATACAACGATGAATCCCTATTGAATTAAATTTAACCATTATTTGGAAAGGTGCATAAGAAGGAAGGAAAGGTTCAACACGATCATTCCAATCAAAGAAAACCGTCCTAGGACTAGGAGGGAGAATAATCAAAGAGAGTGAAATGACCCCTTGTTTAGAAGGTACTTAACTAGAAATGATAAAGACATAGTTGATAGACACATCACTCCCAAGAAGAAGAGAGGGATCAAAAAAATATTGTATCGATGAGATTACTTCCTTAGACTTGTCACTCTCCAAGAGAAGAGTGGGATCGACCGAAAATTGCATCGACATGACCACTTTTTCAACCATTGGTTGAATATGTTGTTGGGAAAATGAATATTCTTTAGAAGTAGAAGGGTTGTCAGACAAGGACCATAGTATTAGTACCTCTAGAATACTAGGGAACAAATGAGTAAGGTGACATCCCTTCGAAAGATTACAAGGGAAATTGGGCTTATGTCATGTTCTTTTATAATTCTCAACATTCTCAACACCCCCAACATGACTTGTAGTGGCCCGCGGGTTTCCCCCAACATGACTAGAAGAGGTTGAGTGCAGGCCCCAACATGATTCATATAGGTTGGTGACTTGATGCCAATATGACTGATAATGACTAGACTTGTGCTCCTAACATGACTTGTAGAGGCTAGTGTCCGATATTCAACATGACTTTCAAAGGTTGGTGACTTGATGTCAGTATGCCTCACAATGATTGGACTTGCACTCCCAGCGTGACTTGCAGAGGTTGGTGACTTGTCTCCAACATGGCTAGCAGAGGTTGGTGAATTATTTCTAGTACTACTTGCAGTGGTTTGACTTTCACTCCCAACACAACTTTTAGTGACAGGACTTACACTCCCAACATGACTCGCAGAGGATGATTACTTGCCCTCAACATGACTAGTATAGGTTGGTTGCAGATCTCCAACATGAATTATAGATTTTGGTGAACTCTTACTAGTATGACTTGCAATGAATGGACTTACGCTCCCATCATGATTCACATACACTATTTTGCTTTTCTCGGCATGACTAGAAGAGGCTGGTTGCAAATTTTCAACATGACCTGCAGAGCTTGGTGAACTCTTATTCTTACTCTTCCTCTCATATTCCTCTTATAATTATGGTTAATATTAGCTATACTTTCACCATAAGAGAGAGAAGGGGGAGAAGTAGACTTCATGGATGAAGAAGATAAAGGATCAACATCCATTCGATTCCCATGACATAAGGTGCTTATATGAGAAGCATCAAGAGAATTCAGGACATTCAAAGTGGTCCAAAACCAAACTAGTAGTCCTACATTCAACCCAAGAATGTTCAAAGTTGTCATCAAGGGGGCACCAACATTTCCAAAGAACGAAAAATGACAAGAATCCCCTTGGGAAGGGGTCCCTTGGTTGTTATCTCCGAGAAATTTGGCTATAATGTTCTTATGCACAAGTTCATTCATTGTGGGATTTTCCATGTCCGAAAAATTCTCACGAACTAACTATTACAACCCAGTGGTATAAATTCCTAAGCCTCCTAGGAGGTGTCTCCACACATTCAAAATAAAGACCAGGGGTCCTTTCCAACCAACAAACTGATTGGTTGACCACCTTGAATCAATGATCCAAAAGAGGTGAAGTAGACACAACCTAAGGCCAACTATATAAATAAAAAGTCCACTAAAAATTCCTAAAAGAAGAAAAAGAAAAAACTGACTTCTCCACACATTTGGCCTAGGTGGATAAGGTCTTGAGTCAAAATCAATGAAAAAGTGGAAAGGGACCTTCTAGAAATTGGTATAGGGTGATCAATTCCTGAGACCGATGAATGAAGGAGTGAGAAGTAGTTACCCCAACGTCCACTTACCAATCCTACCTGGTGCAAGTAACACTCACTTTGTGGGGCACTCTCCAAGGATACTGATAATGTGATACAACATGTACCTAAGGTATCATAAGAAACCACCCAAAATCACCTTTAAGATACCTAGGAAAAGAAACTAAGAATACCAACTCACAATCAACGTTAAGAGGGTACACTCAATAGTCAAGATTGATCGTATGGACAAGGTAACAAATACCAAAGCCTCAAAAGCACCACCTCTCAAAGAAGTAAAGGCATTGATGAAACCGCCAAAATACAATCTCTCCACAATGCTCGGTCATTCCTTGGAGGGGTCATCTCCTCGAATCTTCCTTACATGACCTCATGTTTAAATCTTGTGTTAGAGGAGGCTCTCGACCATACTTATACAAAAATTGGATTTTAATCTCCCTAACTGAGACTCTTATGTTTGTTCAATGGCCTTGAATATTTACCTCTCCAATCCTAATCCAAGGCCCTAACCCTAAACTTGTTAATGAAACCTAGAAACAAAGTCTAGTAAATGTTAAGTTTAGCGTTCATTTAGCAACTGTTTTTTACTCAAAGGATACAAAAGTGAAACAAATGTTGTTTGAGACTCTTGCAGAAATGAAACTTATAAGAACACCAAAAAATAAATCTTTACACTAATTCTTCATTGAAAAAGAGTTTGAAAAAATAAAATGCATGAACAATCTTTCAAACCTTAAAATGATTTTTTTTCTCTTGCTAATGCAACATGCACAATGCAACATTTTGAGAAAAGAAAAATAAGCCAAGAAAATAAATTCTTTGTCATTTTTCTTTTGAGATGCTTTCAAGATGAGAAGAAAACAAAATCATGTGCTAATATCTTTTTGTTAAGAGTGCTTGGAAAATTCACCGTGTTCATTTTTAACTATGCAAAAATGGACACTCTGGATTTTCTGAGCACTCTTAACAACAATTCACACCACAAAAATATCAAAACCCTAAATATATTTTTCTTTTTAAAATATAAACAAAAAAATGCAATAGAAAGAAAGAAACCTAACTAGCAGAAAACTAGGGTTTTTTTATTTTATTTTCCTTTCTACCAAAGCAAAAACTAACAAAATATGCTAAAAAACTTGAAAATGGTTCACAAAAAGAAATCATATAAATTTATTGTTTTATTTACAATAATGAGAGTGACAAAAAAACTGAACTCAGACAACAAAAAAAAAAGTCCCAAAGCCTTAGGAGAGACCACAGACACCTGGCCCAAAAATATTCATACAAAAGAGATTTGAAAAAAATCTTTATGGAAAGATGTACGAACCTGTGATGAAGGAAGATTGGGTGTATGCAACTATCTAAACTAGTTGGGTGTGTATGTGTACACGACTATGCTAAGTAGCACAACGTGTATATACCCAAAAATCTAAAAAAGAGACAACAAAAGGAAACACAAAGGCTCAAGTGAAACTAAAGGAAAACTCAAGTGAATATAGAATATCAATATAATTACAGATAATATTTTGAAACAAAAGAAAGACACTTCAATCAACCAAACAAATACAAAACCCATAAATAGGCCCACCATGGAGAAATATCCTTAGTATGGTTGTCGGTTCTACTTTCGGGGAAAAATTCCTACAGTAGTGGGCTATAATGCAGTGTACCAATGACCTTACATAAACAAATTCCAAAAATAACATGCAAAAAAGATACAATAATTGATTTCAAATTAAATATCTAAGTATTGGGAGGAAGAGAAATATTGAATCACCGGGAATCCTACAGTTGATTTCATTCCCGATTGTTGTAGTCTGTCCACTATTTTCCAATAGCTTCTTTGCAACCTCCAAGAACCTCAAATATGCAAGCCTATATAAAGAGGTATTTATACTAATAACTACCTATTAGTCTAATGAAATATAATGGTAAGATCTCAACAATTAGTATTCTATGAAATATATATTAAAAGATTGCAAAAAAAATGCTACAATTACAAAATATTTTGAAGGAAAGAGTTTATATATTTATTCATTAGTTAAGGTGGTTACAAATTTACACCCATTCTGCATGGTGCTTCCCTATCGAGAGAGATCCCAGGTTCCTCCACCCTTGCTCCTGCTATACAATATGGTTTCAACTCTTGATTCACCACAGGCCCAAAGAGAATATAGAGGGAAAATCCTTGCAAGATAGGTTGGTGATCATAAATGGGTTGGAAACAAGGGTTTCCAGGTCAAACTAGCAACAACAAGGATGTGTAAAGGTTTATAAACTTGGTAGGGATAACCAAACATATGTTTTCTTAAGGTGTGAAAATAATCATTGTTATCAGACAAATCAGTAAGTGTGGACACAAACATATCTCCCTAGTTTCACCTCGAAACTAGAACAAAACAAGACAGAATATAAAACGTTCCCTGAGTTTTAATCATCAAGCATACTAACTAATAAGAGATAAATGACATACCTTTTAAATGTGTTTTGTCCTCGCTCCACTACAAGGCTTATGGGATGATGAACCTGTAAAAAAGACACAAGTCAATGAAGTGAAAGAAACAATGTATACTCAACAAAATCTATGTATGTGATCAATGAGTCATACAATAAAATAAGACCAATTTTATGGGAAAGAAATATATCATTTTATTAAATAATGTGGAAGAAAGATACAACCAGATGCCTTTATGTTGTCATATTCCTTCCAAAATTTCCTTGCTTCCCACACACTTCTGCACCATAGATTCTAAGATCAGCAATCTATCTTGACAAAGCAAAGTTGAAAGCCAACATACAAGCTCCAAAAACTCCAAGCTACAAAACTCAATAACTTTCCAACCCCAAAGGCTAGCCAACTCAATCCAACTTTCCCCATGAGAATTCTTCTACTTTTATAAGATGAAAATGATAGGGTGAGGAGGTTAAGATGATCCTATGATATTAGGGATGCGACTCAGATCCAAACCAATTGGAGGCCACCTCACCCTCGAAGCTTCTATTCTAGAACTTTCAAGAAATTCCTCTTTTTCCTTCGTACGAAAATTTCCATACCCTTAACACTGAGCAAACTGCGACAACATCGCAGGCCACTGTAGTGAAACCTATGAATATCCTAGATCGTCGCACCCTTAGCACTAAGCAAGGTGCAATGATCCCTCTTTATAAGGTTTTTACAAAGGAAAATATCATTTTCATCTTTCTGGAAAAATTATTTTCATTCTTCTTTAAGGATTAAGGCCATTGATCCTTCTAACGAAAAATGATAGTTTTACATCATTAAAGGTCATAGGTGTGATGAAAATAATGTGTAACAGTGATCCCCCCAAAGTATTAAGTTAGAATAGAGTGATAGCTGAAATACTTTGTCCAGTGTGTGTAGGGAACAAGGAACACGTCAATTAGAAACCTGCCAAGAAACAAAGAAATACAGTACAATAATATATCATCACTGAGGTAGGAATTCCCATACTCAGAATACAAATGACTCAAATCATAAATGTTGACATGTGAAGATTCATGTCAAGTAAGACAGGCCATGGCCACCAAACATACCCTGTGGATCCATGCCATTATGACTCAAATTTGAACATGGCCACCAAAAATACACTGTGAATGTATGTGTTAAAGACTCAAATTTTAACATAGACATGAGACATACAATGTGGATCTACGCAATAGTAAAATTTGAAGACACTCCAATGCAACCTGAATCTGTCATAAAATATCCAGGGTCTTCTTCTCCATCACTCTATAGTACGGATCTAACCATGCAAATACATGTGTTGAATTCGAACATGGTAGAAAACACTTGATTACTGATCATTAGTGAATATCGTTAACAAGTGTGAGGGAAATCACCATTAATGTCAATGACTCCCAAGGTACACTAGTACAATCCAACGTGTGTGAATTTATGAGCTGAAGTCGAACACTCGACGAAATATTCCAATTAGGGGTCAATAATGAAAACCCACTATCAAAAGCGAGGAAACCTGCCATTGAGGAATGGAAGTTCCAAGGTACTGAATAATTTCTAATTCTAATTCCTGGATAATGAGTTGATGTCGAAAAGAAAGGACTCGTCATAAGAGGGATTTAATGTATCCCCCATCAATGACACAAAAATGGTAACAAGATTTTAAGTATATCAAAGTGACCAGTGGCTTAGGATTGACTTAGGGATGGCCGACACAATAAAAGGCTTAAGGACTGTAGAAATGGTCGACGCAATAGAAGGATTTACAAGTTGAAATTCTCTTTAAACATATTGACGACACGATGGCTCTCTTGGAAACACTGACTCAACAATAGGGATCACAAACCAATTTGTAATCTTAGAAAGGGGTATGATCAAGAGACAAGTGGATTTTCCAACCTAGACCCAAAGCAAGTGAAAGGGTGTCATGTTCAAAAGAGACTCTTCCATAGAATACAGGTTTAGATACATTTCTTTCCCAATTTTTCCCCCACCATTTCTGGCATGTACCTCTTTATTTTTACACAAGCTTGAGGAGGATCAAATATGCTTGAACTGTAAGCTCATCCTTCGGATGAGTCCCTCATAGTATGTTTAACGAACCCTAGGAATGAGTGGTTCGGTCCCATATGGGTCTTTCGATGTTTTTTCTTACGATTCCAAAAAAAGTAAAAACTCAATGGTTTTTCATATTTAGAGAGTCTGAAAAACACTTAAAGAAAACTCCAAAATGTCATTTTTTCGTAAATTATTCTGATGAGACCGAAAAAGAGATAAACTACTGATAAAAAAATGTGCTTTATAATACTTTAACGAGCGTTAAAAGAACAAGATTGCTCAACAATATTTTCATGTTTAAAGAGTCTGAAAAGAGCTTAAAGGAAACTCCAGGGGGTTCCTTTTTCGTATAACCTTTATGAGTCCAAAAAAGTGATAAAAGTTTACTCGGTTACATTCTCATGTATTTACGAGCATGAGAAATAAAAAATACTAAGCTCGAGATTGCTTTCATTTTTACTCAAGATTAAAAGAAAACAAAATTATGCTTGGGATATATTTTATTTTTGCACAAGCTTAAAACTAGCCAAAACTATGCTTAGGTCTGGTTTCATTTTTACACAATCTTGAACCAAAGGAAACTATTCTTTAGGCAGTTGGTTTCATTTTTACACAAGCTTGAACCAGAGAAAACTATGCTTGCGACTTCCCAATGCATGGTGCACATATTCGTATCGTTGTGTTGACAAACGTTTGTGACACACCGTCCACGAGAAGGAAAGATCCAAACCGGGGTTGTGTATTTAACCCAAACCCTTTGGGATAATCTACTGATCCGAAATCGGATCCAGAAGCCTGACAGGGCTTGAAAAATGCTCAAAAATGAAAGTGCTCAAAATCTGACAAAACCAACGCCATTGCGTCTGTCTCGTCTTCCTGATTCCGACGGTATATTTTCTTTGTCAAATGGGCTCCGTATGCGAAAGTTATCGCGTTCTGATTGGAAGCCCAAACAGGTAAAAAGTCAAAGGTCAACTGGTCAAAAATTCAACGCTGATGACATCAGCATGCTGACTGTGCAGGATATGACGTGGCACTCTCTGGCTGATGGTGATTGGGTAGGTTCGCTGACAA
>SNQJ01S0035494.1:33884-60351 GCA_010110895.2 Picea sitchensis | reverse complement strand
TCAATTTCGATGGGGCCTCTAAGGGCAATCCAGGACCAACAGGCTATGGAATAGTTTTCCGCAATCATTATGGGAACATCCTTCTCATCGACGCTGGTTCCATAGGGCACTCCACGAACAATGCAGCAGAGCTCTGGAGTCTTACTAAGGGACTGCAGATGGCCATCAAAAACAACTTCACCAAGTTAGTCGTAGAGGGAGACTCTCAAATCATCATCAACCTGCTGCGGAAAATTCTAAATGGAGCCAGCCCAGATAGAATTTCGCCTAGCTGGCGACTCCTACATGGACTGTAGAGTATCACTGATTCATTGCGACCGGAACTGGCTATCATCCCCTCCCACGTCAAAAGAAAGGCGAATCAAGTGGCGGATGAACTAGCCAATATGGGCATCAGTCAGAGAGGGTCGGAACTCATCTGCAATTCAACCCTGGAACCTGATCACCCCATTCTCTAGCAGTGCATTTGCAAAGCTAGAATGGTGGATGCTCCCCCGGATGGGGTGTTAATGGAGAACACTTGGCGATTGGAGGAGGAAGGCACATGACAGCGGGGCACGGAGCCATGTGATGGGCTCGTGCCACCACCCGCCACCCTCCTGTGACTTTAATAGACCTCTTGTCGACGGAACGGGCATTAATGCCTCTTCTCTTCCAACGCATTTTCTATGGTGCTGCTTCTGGTTTTAGTTCATTGTTTATGCTGGTGTCTTGAGGAGTCTTCCCCTCCCTGCCCTTGGCCGACTCAGGATAGTGCTTGCGGCTCCCCGGAGATTTCCCCTCACCCCTGGGCCTTCGGCCGCTGCAAAGGACCTCCCATGCCTAACCACAAGCCACGTCTGAGAGGGAGGCCACGACGAGGATCTCCCTGGAGACCTCGTCGGCCTTCGGCTCCTCCCTCTGCTCAACCTCCCACTGGCTCCTCACTTCGATTTCAGGCAGAGATGATGGAGCATGTCCATATCCTAGCACTTGTCCCTCAGCCGCTTAGCTTGGCCTCCCTCATCCTTCAAACACCACTGATGGCGGCACCACCCCACACACCTTTCTCGGCTCTTCCAAGAACCTTAGAAGACCAGAACCCTCCTTCTTCGTGTAAGCAAGGTCATAAGGAGAACCCCTCTGCTGATACAGTCCATGGCAAGCAGTTAAAGGACAAGTTGTCCATCCTCTATGGCTTAGTCTTCGAACTTCGCCAGGGGGTGGAGGATTTGCAGTTTCGATTACAGCTCAACAATGAGAAGGTAGCGCTCTTCCTCCAGCTCCTCTCCTCTATGCATGAGGTTGTCCTTTCAGACCTGGGAGGAGCGACCTCCAAGCCTGGACCAAGTGATGATACAGTTGACGTCGAAGAGGATAAGTGGAGCGCGACTTTGAGGAAGGCACCCGGAGTGACCACCCAAGGCGAGGATGTTATGATGCAGTGTGTAGAAGAGCTCGGGAGGAAACAGAATAATAGCGAGACTGTGGCTAAGCGTCATATGCAGGACACCGCGAGGAGCAACTAGAACATTGACATCACTGCGGAGGTTTAAGTGCAATGGGGGGACGGAACGGTGATTGTCGAAGAGGAACCTTGGCCCGGGGATCTCCAAGGCACCTGGCCAGGTTACGTGTCAAGCGTCTAGGCTATAGAGGTTGTGTCAGCTGCTTTCAGTTTCTGTTGATAATTATGTAGTCTCGGACTTTACTGTTAGTAGGCATTATGAAACTTTTGATGACTAAGCTGTTGATTGGGCTGGTTTCCCCTCTGTTGGGGCAGTCCAATAAGCATAGCATGACTACCACTGTACTTGGGATTTCCCTTTTGCCTCTGGAAGGTTTTTAATATATTTTACTTCTTACTTTAAAAAAAAAATACAATCACCAAGATCAAGATAATTGGGATAATAGACTCTTAAAGATTGAAAACATTAATCCATAAATGATAGCAATTAACCATGTATTGATAAAACAGACTAAAGATAATTTAAATCAATGCATGATCAATTACTCAAAGAAATATGAAGATATTATAATGAAAATAAAACCATTTTACTCACAGGACAAAAGCCATTAAGCAAACTGAAATTTCATATTCTTCTTCGAAAATACTCATCCATTCTCCCAAAATTCCAACCATCCGTTACTCCATTTGAAAAGAAAAAGTTTACAAAATAAATAATATACAAAAAATAAAGGATCAAAATCCTCCCTTGAATTTCTTTGGATCACCTAGGCTCTGAACTTTCTCATATATTTATGCAATGAATGAACAGTCTGGGCATCACTAATAAATTTTCCTCATCAAGAGACACAAATATCTCTCAAATCGTGCATTTTTTGGGGAAAATTATTATGTGTAAGCTAAATGGGTCTATTCTATAGATGGGTTTTCAACTGTTTCATCAGATTCCTTACGGTTTGGCTGCAATCAGTCTCGCAAAATCGTCTGTCTGTTCTTGAACGCATTTCCAAATATTATCTGTTGTTGCTCATAAATTATTTGCAGCAATCCAATATTATTTTTGGATCAATTATCTTGAACATATTAAGATAATAAAATCAAGTCATGATTAGATCCGTACCAAATAAATGATAATAGAAACCTGTGAAACAAAAAGAAACCAAATTAATAACCTAAAAATTGTGAATAAAACAAAATCTAGAACAATAAAATTAAAATGAATTTAAACTAACTGTAAGTTCTAAACAAATATTGTTTATATTTTCCTTTCAAATATGATCTTAAAATTCTAGAAGCTTCAAGTTGATGGAGATGAGAAATATTAATTTTTGGTTTTCACAAAATCAAACAAATGATAGATAATTCTTTTTTTTTTTTTTTTTTTTTGAAATAAGATGAAAACTGGAAAAATAATTTAATTAACTAAACCTACCAAATGATTTTTTGAAAATGATTTCTAATGAGAAAAAAACGAAAACATAATTATAATTTAAATGAAAGTAAACATTTGATAAAAATTAATGTTTTAGTTTAAATTAAGATTTCTATGTTTGTCTCTCCTTCATTCAAATTTGATCAAATGTGAACAAATGTCATAGAAAACACATGTCGCAATAAATGTTCTTCCTGTAAAATAATTGTTATTAATACATGTATTCAACCAAGCCATTCTCATAGTAGATAAATTCAATAAGGAAGAGGTAATAACAAACTCCAAATTATGAAGCTCGTCCATCAACATTAAAACTCTGTAGAAAAAAAATTGAAATGGCATTTGAATTTCATGAAGTTCAAACCAAACAAAAGATTATAAAATCAAACCAACCTCTAAACAAAGCAAACCAATACCAATCCAATCAAGTCAAAGGAAAAGAAAAACAAAGAATCTAAGTAAAATTTCGAGGGACCCTAGATTTTGATTAAAAATAAAGAAGGGGGTTGTTGGGGCCCAACAAATGGTGACTCACTGGGCGAAGCAGTTATCTCTGACCTATTAAACTTTCATCACAGGGAAGAAGAATAAGACTTGGATATAATTTTAAGATGTTTTGAAACAAATCCATTTTAATATTACAAAATAATAAGATTAGCTCATATTTACAGAAAAATATCAAAAAAGAAGAAAATAATGATTTTACAAAGGATTATAACCTGAAGTTGTGTTCTAATCAAAGAGTCACAATTTTTATAAAAGGAATTCAATACCGTTGATAGAGCCACTGCTTCCAGCAGGCGTCCATATCCTTGACATGGATTTCATTTAACCCACAAAAATGCTTTAATCCCATCCAATAGTTGTATCCACATGATGTATACTTCCATAAAAGTTAATTTAAAATCATATACTTTCTACCTCTCGACCCAAAATTGCTTCATTGTGAGAAGGCGTGTTCAGTACCTCGACAAAGTTGTCTTGGTATCATGTGTGCATTCACCCGCTGCCAACGAGCCTGTTCAGTACCCTAATGGGTTTACACACACTTCCCACACTTAAGTGCTTCCAACCCTCTTATGCCACTTTTAAATAATAATACAATTATAGATTTATTGATGATAAAGAGAGTGGGGTGATACTGGAGGTTAATTTCAATACAGGTGAACAATTGATCATTTTTTTTATTTTCTTTCAAAACTGGAAGTTTTATCATGGTTTATATATTTTAGATTTCGATTAAGAAATCATCTAGAGAATGGGGAAGAACTTAAAAGTGATCTTTTAGGAAAAATGATGGTGTAAAAATTCTAAGGATAATCGCAATTCCCAAATATCTTGACACATTTCAGGGGTCATACTCTGACAAAGACCATTTAGTATTTCATAGTACTCAACTGACTTACAAATCAATTATCTGAGTTGAACCTTAACATCAGAAATTGTTTTAACTATTTAAAATTTATTTTAAGAACATAAGTCTTGAAATGAATGCTTCCTTCGACAATCACTCTTTGATAAAAATAATATTGATTCAAAAATACAGACAAGAAGAAATTTAAATCAAAGCAATCAAAGAAAACAAAAAAAAAACACACTCAACAAACTGAGTCAGATTTTTTTAATGGGATTCAAAATCAGAAGTATATCAAACAAACAAAATCAAAATAACAAAAGATCACTTTTAAAAAGGATTTGACAAAAAATAAAACCAGACCAACCTCTCATAGAAAAAGAGTACCAGAAGGAAGAAAAACACAGGTCAGAGTTTTGCAAATAGGAAGGTTCTTTTCTTAAGATAATGATGCATGATACATCATTTTGACAAAGCTTATTATTAAAAGTCACAAAAAATACTTAACCAAGATGAGTGCAAATACGTGCAATGGTAAGCTATGTTTGTTAGGGTAAAACTAAGATCAAATCCCTAATCTCTTTATTAATTCTTCATGATATCTGAAATCATTGCATGATGCTGCCAAGTTTTGAAAAAGAAACATTTAATCACGACAGTTGTAGAAAGGAATTGAAAGAAAACTTCCCTGACAACATTAGGACGATGGTTCTCTTTGCATACCCACGTGCTTTCATAAATGCATTATTCAAAATATAAAAAGTGAAGAGGGAAGAAAAACCCAAAAGGACTGTATTCCTACACATACTCTAACTTCTACATAGATCAAAATGCTAAGTAAAATCGTATTTCCAGTGCAACCACAAGAGCATCTTCAATTCTGCAAGGCATAAAAAGTCAAAAATCAGAATAAAAGAATGTAGTATTTGCAGATACAAAATAAATATGTCATGCTTACCTCCTATATATTCATTTAAAATAAATCAAGCATGACCTTACCATTCTTTTGAAACTTCTTGATGTATGAATCCTCCATCCATTTTGCAATCTTGTCATGATATGGGTCATAATGGCATGGAAGCATGTAAGTAAGTTTGGAAAACTTGACAATATTATGGGGACCTGAAAAAAACATCAGCCAAGGCCGAAGTTCCCCATCCTCTTCACAATTCTCCAAGTGTTCATCAATTTCTTCACATGGAGAACCTAAAAAAATCATGTCATGCTTACCTCCTAGATATTTAGGTAGAAAAAAAGAAAGAACAACTTTATATTTATTATGAATATTTTTTACATATGAATCCTCAAGCCATTCTAAAATCCTATCATAAAAATTAGGATGTGTTGGCATGTTTACAGGAAGAGTGTGCTTGTCATTGATGTAAAGAAAAACAACGATGATGGTATATTGGTAGCAATGATGGAAAACACGAAAGCAAAGATGATATCATTGAGAATTGTTGTCTACAAGATCAAGAGGAATAACGTGGAGTTGCACGCAGAGCGCAAGTGTGCGCCAGGGTCGAGGTTAAATTCATTACCAAAGCTCAGGAGATATAGCATTTTCAAAAATTCATATGAGACCCAAAGTAATCAGGATTGGTAGAAGGATAAAAGGTTGAGGTCTTTGACACTTAGAAATTCTTCTAAGTCAGGGGGAAGCATAAGCTCAGGAGGATGAGTGAAAGTGGTCGTTGGATCGAACACTATGAAGAATCTGGACCACTAGATCAGAGTCCAGACAGGGAGGAATGAGTGCACAAGAGAGAAAGATATCCCATCCGTTGGATCTGAGTGTGAAGGACTAACAACCATTAGATCCAGTGATTTTCAAGGAGGATAATCTAAGACGAAAAATCTCCGAGAGACGAAGTCACAAAATGCGAATTTGCGATTTGATTTGGACCATTGGTTCGTGGAGGGTTATGGAACATCGATCTAACATAAGAGGATATTAGGAAATTGGGAATCAAATAAAGGAGGTTCTCTAACCTTCAACATCGTGAAACGTGAAATCCCGAAATGCAGAAGGTGATAATAGTCGTTGATCGAGGAAGCATTGTGGGCCGTTGATCTGACACAAGCGTGAGTTTGAGAATTGGAAGAAGGGAGTTTCTCTAACCTCCGATATCGTGAGTTGTGAAATATCGAAGTGCGAAGAAGGTGATTGCAGCCGTTTATCGAATAATGTCGTGAGTCGTCGATCGAACAAGACTCAAAACGTGAAAATCATGAAATCTCGATTTACGAACGTGAGATATGGACCATCGGATCACTAAGTATCGTGGACCATTGATCAGGCATGACGAAGTTCACGAGTCTGTGAAACATGAAGTCCCAAAGTGCTTGGCCCCAAGTCACAACCATTGGTCACATCAATAGAAGTTAAGGGAGGAGCTAACACTTCGCTAGGCTCCACTTCGAAGATCAGGAGTTGGGAGAATTGAGGAAACTCACAGCAGAAGATCGTGAAACATGAAGTCACGTAGCCCCATTTTTGGTTAGCATGTTTTCACATTATGTGGACATGAAAAGAGGAACGTGTACCTAGTGCTAGTTCACGCAGGCGAAGTTCAAAAGGGGCTTCTTCTCGAGGAACTCCTATAACTATCAGATGAACTGTAACTATAACAGAGAAGAGGAAGGGTCTCACTGGTAGAGAAGCCAAGAATCTCAGGATACTGCCATTGATGATGAATTGACTGAGGTATCTGCCAGAGAATTCAAAGAGATTCAAGGTGATCTCCATAGGCACTGAATATTCTCAAGATAAGTGGCACTGAAATGAAGACTCATCATAGAGACAATTGACATATGGAAAAGTGTCGAAGACTGTAACTGCCATAGAGGAGGAAGAGTTGCGTGGATGATCTGGCAGAGGAATTGGCATGATAAATATACACAGGAAAGAGAATATAAGGGTTCTTAATTTTGTGATTCATGTGCATAGAAGAGAATGATGAGGTGCACATGTAGAGAGAGAGTAGAAGAACAGAAAGTGCAATATGATGCAAGCAGGAATACACTGATGTAGGCAGAACAGAGCATTATAGCAGAATAGTGACGAGACCAGTAGGCCATTGACAAAACTGTATCACTGTAATAAATTTTTGTTAAAAAGTTTTATATCTCAGGGTGGTAGGGAGGTGATAGGGAGGATTGTTTTCCTTAGAGTTTCAAGTGGGTGCTTGAACACAGGGAATTTTATCTTCCTCCTGGTTATAGCCATAAAAAACAAGGTGGTAGGGTGGTATAAGGGAGAACCATTGTTCTCTGTTATATAGGTTGGTTCCTATGTGACTAAAATTTGGTGCTACCATCCAGTTGGTGCTGGAGCACTCAGGGAGTTAGTGCTTCCTTCTAATGGGTGATAGAGAAGACAGAGAGTTGGTGCTCTCAATAGAATATAAAACTTTCCCGAAGTTTTAATTATCAAGCATACTAACTAACAAGAGATAAATGACATACCTTTTAAATGTCATTTTCCTTCGCTAGTGTCATCCTCACTCCATTACAAGTCTTATGGGATGTCGAACCTATAAAAAATACACACGCCAACAAAGTGAAAGAAACAATGTATACTCAACAAAACCGATGTATGTGATCAAGGAGTCATACAATAAAATAAGACCAATTTTATGGGAAATAAATATATCATTGTATTAACGAATGTGGAGGAAACATACAACCAGATTCCTTTATATTGTCAAGTTCCTTCTAGCATTTCCTTGCTTCCCACACACTTTTGCTCCATGAATTCTGAGGTCAAGAATCTATCTTGACAAAGAAAAGATCAAAGCCAACATAGAAGCTCCAAAAACTCCAAGCTACAAAACTTAAGAACTTTCCAACCCCAAAATCTAGCCAACTCAATCCAACTTTCCCCATGAGAATTATTCTTCTTTTATAAGCTGAAAAGGATAGGGTGAGGAGGCTAGGATGATTCCATGATATCAGGGATGCGACTCAAATCCAAACCGATCGGATTCCACCTCACCCTCAAAGATTCTATTCTAGAACTTTTGAGAAATTCCTCTTTTTCCTTCGTACAAAAATCATCGCACCCTTAACACTGAGAAAAATGTGTTGACGTCACAAGCCATTGTAGTGAAACCTATGATGATCCTAGATCGTGGCACCCTTAACACTAAGCAAGGTGTGATTCTCCCTCTTTATAAGGTTTGTACAAAGGAAAATATCATTTTCATCTTTCTGTAAAAAGTATCTTCATTCTTCTTCAAGGATTAAGGCCATTGATCCTTCTAATGAAAAAGGATAGTTTTACATCATTAAAGGTCATAGGGGCAACAGAAATATTGTGTAACAATCATTACTCTTCATTACCATTCTCCTTGGACAAATGCTTCTTTTATGTGGTCTCTAGTTGGTTAGAGACGATTGAGTATGGGTAAAAGGAGTTAGGTAACTAACCAAACCTGTAACTCAACATTTAATTAAGAATAAATATATTTTTAATCATTTACTGACATGTATAGTACTATCCCTTGAGTGTCCCACATATATGTGATTTCCATAACTGTGATGGCGTGTACATATTCCAAAAACAATTTTTTTGGAAGGTCTCAAGGAGGTATGGGGAAAAGTAGTTTGTAAATAAGATATGGGTTAGGCCAACAATATTGTCAATGCTTCAAATGTATTAATTGATGCTATAAAAGGTAGGGAATTGACACATCCTTCTTTATCTACCATGTCGACCATCCATGTCACCCACACACATGTTGATCTTACATCACTATTGTACAGTTTTGGGCATCCATCATTGGATCGACATTAGTATTGATTCATGAAAAAAATTATACTAGCACCATAACTCGATTAACTCAAAGTGCATTAAATGAACATTTCAAAATTTTCAATTGGTCACCTCTGCACTTCAAATCATCCATTAAAGGTTGACGAAAGGTATGTTTATTGTATTAAAATTCCACAATGATGTGATATTCTTCCCCACGAATTGAGATTTGGTAGATTAAACCACACATCCCCTAAATCATTTCATTGTTAATTTATCCTTAGACCAATTTTAACTATGTAGGCATACTGGCTTTTTCTTGGTCCATAATTTGAGGATTGCATCTTTGTTTCACTAGATATTTTGGGAAATTCACTGACCAATAATCACATACCAAAAATTCACTTTTAGGTAATCTTTGTTTCAATTTACTCTAGCTTCGCTTGGTGATAGGTATGATTCATTCTATGTAATTGATTTTTAATAACACCATTGTGGTATTTAATTACCTTTGAAGTGTTGTTTGTAGATACAATTCCACCTAGAAGAGCTCATGTGGGGATAACTCCCAATAATCAAAGGACGAGGTACAAATATTTCAAATATGGCTCTAGTTATATGCCTCTACAAGTGGAAGAAACCCCTGTGTCCAATAGCACTAAACCTCTTATTAGGTTTTCCCCCAAGAAACTTTTAACGTTGGTGTTTCTTTTCAGAGATACAAAACTATGCATAATATGCAATGCCTCTACCCAGGTGCCAATTCTTTCTTGGAATGATTTGATTACTAAGTTTAATAATTAAGAGTAGCCTTACTCAACCCCCTATAGTAACCTGGAACTTAGGGATGTGGATGATATGGTTTTCCCAACTATCAAGAAATTTCAGTTACACTCTATGGCCACAAGAGAACATGTTATGACATGCATGGAATTTATGGAATGGGTTATCAATCGCATTGATGCCCAAAATTGTAGTATTTTTAATGAAAAGGGAGAATGTATCATTTCTTTCCTCCCTCAATATGTTAATACCTATTACAAATTTCCAAACCTAATGAATCCCTGACTAAAGAATTATTGATTTCCTTCTACGAAAAGTATGACACCAACATGATATTGGGAAACTAGTTTATGGAAGATAAATTAATTGTTAACTGATCCTTAGGGAGATATTCCATCACCAGTCTCAGAGAAAAATATGTGTGTGCCATGATTATTATGTGCTGACTGTATGGGGAAATATATTTTTCTCAATTCTATGAAGCTTGGATGCCATTGGAATACCATGTAGTGATGTGGGGGGAAAGGTTTAATTAGGGAGGTATCATTTCCAAGCATCTTAGCCTAAGGACCAATCAAGAACAATCACCTTATCTCAGAACCTCCCCTGATTTTCATATCGTATATTTCCTGCTAGATGTGTTGTGTGGCCATAATACTTTCCCAGGTCTGTCACTTAGCTGGAAGGTCTTTGAACTTCCAGTACACGTGTATTTCATCATGATGTGGGAGAGAAGGTATAAGAATTTTTACTCCTATATCTATGACTTCTTCATGGCCAAGATATACTTTCTTATCTTTTGTAAAGAGAGCCCTAGGTTGTACAATAAGGAAAAAATGATCATGGGATGCATAGGAAACCAATATATAGAAGAGAAACACACATACCTTAGGATTTATAGGGATACTATTCCACCACACCTTTTACCATTTTATGTACTTGATAGGCTTGTAGTTGGATAAATATTCTACCCAACTATTATATAGGGGTTCAATGCCTCCCTAGTGAAGGAAAAAAATAGTTTGTTCATCCCTTATGGTTTCTAGGTGCGATATTACATGGTAAAGGATGCAAAGAAATAAGGACATGTGTATCTGGAGTAAAAAATCATGACTGGGAGATTCAGGAAGCATGACCCCAAGGGTTTGGTTCTCAACCATGCTAACAAGCTAATATTGAGCGGGAAATATGCTCCTGAGAAATGGTAGGAAGAGTTATTCACTAAAGATGCCCAATAATTGAAGGAGATAGAAAAGAGGAAATTTAACCCGAAAAAAACTATTTTTGCCTCCATACCTCTTCAAGAATAGATAAAAATGGTCAATATAGGATCCTCTTCCAACAAGGAATCTAATAAATAGAAAAAGGAAGAGAAAGAGAGGCTTAAGGTAGAGAAAGAGAAACAATACCTATAAGAAGAGAAAGAAATAATTCTAAAAGAAGATGGAGAAGAAGGGAGACTATGGGAAGAATAGAGGAAAAATGATGAGGAGGATGTATCTCAAAAGGTTTTCATATAAAAAAGAAATAAGCTTTCTGAAAAGGAACAAAGAAATAAAGAGTGCATAGAGGAAAGGAAAAAGGACGAATAGGAAGAAGAAGCATTAAATAAAAGGTAAGAACATGAACAAGCCTATGATCTCATCAATATTTAGGAAGAAGAAAAGAAGTAAAGGTATAAAGAGGAGATAGATCAGATAGAAAGAGAAAAGGATGAACAAGATAAAAATCTTAAGGAAGATAAAGAAAGGTATTCCACTTTTGTGAATCCTATGAAAGTGATTGATTTAAAAAAAGATGATGAATAGGTGGTTAATACTGTTGTCCCCATCATCAGTGAGAATACAAATAAATAGGAACCCCCAAAAAAAGCAATAGGTGAGAAGAATGTGGAAACAATAAATGACAACAATGAGTAGGATACTTACTCAAACAAAGAAGACACCGCATGAAACAAAAATGAACAAGATCAAGGTCCACCTAGTGGACAAGACTTAGAGGTACCCTTGCTTGGAATCTAGGGATGAGACATAGATGTTTAGGATACTTAGCATGATCAAGATAGTGGGAAAAAATACAATTCAAAAAATGGTAATGATACAGGTGAAGGAGATTGAAAGAACAACCAAGAAAACAAGGAAGACATCAGAACTACTACGGACCAAACTTCAAAAAATGATAAAGATGTTAAGAATACATATCAAGTCTTATTCGATGGATAATTAGCTGAGGGGAGAAGAAAGAAGAATAGACTCAATATAAACCCAGAGAGACTCCCAAATATGAAGTCAAGCCTAGTGAACAAGATAAAAATAAAGATAAGGATTCTTTGAGAAAAGAGAAAATTCATGATCCTATCTTAGAACACTTACATACTTTTGGAAGTGTAAGTAACATCTTGTATTTGGGTGATCATACCATCCCTAAACCAATGGATGAGGTGGATTATTTAGAATTTTTTTCCTATGAAAGGAAGAGTAGGTTTATAGCTAAGAGAACTCACATGAATAAAATGACTACATTGGACAACAATGTACTATGTACCTCTAAGGAGGTGATCATAAACACTAAGAAGGAAAATATGAGCCAAATTTATTGAGTAGTTTTGGCCATATCCCATTTCTCACTTGACAAAGTAATAATAGAAAAAAGAGAAATTGAGTAGGCCAGGAAAGAGATATCCTCCCTCAATCATGAAGTCCAATATTATCAAGAAGATGGAGGCATGGTGAAATTGAATAAATACCTACTAGAGGAGCATGATCTGTGGCTCAAGGTGTAGGAGGATTTTTTTATGAAAGAGCATTCCTTTCAAGAGGAATCCATGTTTCTTAGGATTACATATAAAGAAGTGATTTGGTGGGCCGAAAAGGGTTCCATAGCATTAAGCAGAGTCAAATTCCTTAGATATGTGCAAAATGATAACGGTGCAGAGGATCAAAATATAAAACTCCTAAAAGAAGAGTGGCTATATTAGATGTAATTGATTGTAAAACACTGGGAAAATATATTGGAGGAGCCGAAAGAAAAATTTGAATATGAATGGGAGCATTGAAATATGATGTGGTAAAAAGTGAATCAGTCAATGGTTGATCTCCAATTGTTGACTTTTGGTTCTCCCATTGACTTTTGACCGATAGAGGAAGTGTCGATAGGTTTGCAGCAAGGCGTTGATGAGTACAAGAATGGGGTAAAATATAAGTGTTGTGGAATGGGGACATGTATAGAGGTATGCCATCGATTAGATTAATATCATCGATCAGTTGGATAAGTTAGCTGACCTAATGAAAAAGTACAATGGCTGATTTCAGGACAGAAAACATGCATTGAGCATGTCGATGGACCAAAGTCAATGTTCATATAAAGAAAACTATGTTGAGATTTTCTCTTAGTGGGAAAAGTATCTGGACAAGCACACAACTCCCACAACTCCCAAATCGCTCAAGTCATCTTGACTCAATTCACTATTTATTTATTTCAAGTTACCAAAATAACTAACTTTAGTTGGATAAGTTTGTATTAATAAAAGGGTTCACCCCATGGTTATGGACCTTTTGGAAAAAAACAAATTTTTGGATTATTGTATTGAATAATTGCTTTCCACAATTAATAGAGAACCTTCATTGGAGCTCGAAAGTTGGATTGAACTACTGTATGTCTAGAGATCAAAGGGTGGATTGTTCTATGCTCAATTTTCCTATTAGTGATGTCTAGTAAGATTTTCATTTTCATCAAGCTATCTTTTTAATAGTGGGTGTTACCGGTATTAGTTTCACATCTTATTTAAATATTTATATTAGTAAGTGTTTGGTGTGATAATCAATAATTATAGAATTATTTCATGATACCTGACAAGTATACAACTAAAATTTTACATGCATGTTGACTAATTGTTTATTATATATTTTAAGGAATTATTTGTCGGAGGTTAAAAAATTAGTTGATCCATTATTTGTTATTTAGATTTCTTCTGAAAATATGATTTAGGAGAAATTTCATATTTACATTCTTTACATCTTTTCTTTTATGTGATTGGCTATCATAATTGTTTATTTTAAGCCATGTGTAATTTTTGTTGTGCCTTACCTGGGAGGTTATCCCCTTGAGCAGTCCTTGGTAATAAATATGTTTTAAACATATGGAAAACCAATCCCCAAAAAATGGAAAAGGAACAAAAGAGATAAAATTGACAAATCTTAAAGACCATCAAACGATTATCGGGCCATTAATCCGGAGGATTACGCCATGCCAAATGTGGAATATTTTAATTGGGTCTTGTCCTAAAGTGTAATAACTCCCTTTGAGTAAGAGTGATTCCATCCCCCTCAACATAAATGGTGCTAGAAAGAGGGTCGATGCATGATAAGACATAAAAATAACCCACATAAAGTAAATCCACAACATGAAGATAATCCGACTTCCAATACCTCACCTCAGGATGAGGACAGTATGGGATCTCATCTTGAAATCCCATATGCAATGTCTCATGAGGAAGTTAACACATTTATAAGAATCCCCAGATCATATGCTAGGCATATAGGAGCGCTACCCTTAACTCAACTACTTCCTCTAATAAGAAGAATTTTAAGACCCATGGTGTCTACAACAAAATTTTCCTTTGTACACTGAGTCAAAGATATAGTATATTTTTCCTTAATTCAAATGGAAAAACCATTTGGATTAATCTATAACACAACAATAGTTACTCCACCTCCTAGTACTTATTTTGAACCTGAAGAAGACCTAGAGTCGAAAGAAGAACAATCTGATTCAGGAGTTTCATACTATGAATCAGATCACATGGGTGACACCAGTGAAGATAACCATGAGGGAAATAATCTTAGTTTTACCCACTCATATACATAACCTATGAAGACATTCGAAGAAGTTACTACCCAAGTTTGATCCTGAAACATCCAGATTTGCTGGAGATCACATTAAACAATTTATTCTTGCCACCTGATTTATGAATGTACAACATGAAAAATTAAAATGTAGTATGTCAGATTTTTCCTTACACCTTTGGAAACTCAGCTTCCACTTGGTACTTTAATCTCCCTGTCAGTTCCATTACAAACTGGACCAAGCTCCAAAAGGACTTCTTAGATAAATTTGTGGAATAAACCACAATTGTGGCTTTAATGACTGAATTGTTTGTTTCCACTATGGTCCCTAAGGAGAAAGTCAAGGAATTTAATCATCGTTTCACCACAATCTTGAACAATTTCCAACAAGACATAAAACATTGCCAAGAATTACAAATTGAAGTTTATGTAAATTCTCTACTAGCTTAAATTTCCATGTTTGTTAAGAGAGCTGACAAACATACTCTAGTAAAAAAATTTGAGGAATCTAAGACCATTGAATTTTAGATGAAAGGGTGCAAAGAAAATTAAGTTTCCCTAGAAAAGAAAGAAACACAACAACCCAAAAGGGGCCTTTTGTTGACCAGGACACACGGGAAACAAGTTCACCAAAATGATGAAAAAGATAGCAGTAACATGGAAAGTCTACAAAGAATGATTAAGAATATGTAAAATGAGATAGTAGACATGAAACGAAGGGTAAGAGAAGGTACATCTAACCAAAGGCCTTATAAATATTTTTTCAAAATTTCTCCTCCTTTTAAATCCATAGAACCCCCTCGATTAATTTGAATATTTATTTAGGATATGTAGCCTCAAACTCCTTCTATATTTATCACTAGATAAATCACTTTGAAAAACAAATCCCTCAAAATATAAACACCATGAAACTTATATCCAATCATTTCTTATATGGATGTGCTTCAACCGATCAAATAGACGACCCATCATCTAACAGTGTAGATGAACAATACAATGAACAACCACAAGATACAATTTTGGTGTTATGGTATGTAAATCATATGATTCCTAGGGTTAACCTCACTAAAGAGGAGTTGATAAATGGAAATTTTATTTTTTAGATGAGGAGAAAATTTATTGTCGCTCAAACCCATCCGAATATAGATCAAGCTCCTAAAAAGTCTTGGAATTCATCTCCCTTGACTAAAATTGCCCTTGCACTCAACTCTGTTCCTAAATTTGCAAGTCATGAATCAAAAAAATTAGAGTTTAATATAGTAGAGGATTTAAGGAAAATGAAAGCCAACATTTTTGTTATGGATATTTGCAGGATGCCTCAGTAGAAAAACATGTTACTCCAAGCATTAAAGGATGAATAAAACCAAAACATGAATAGGATAAATTCAGGAGAAACCAAGAATTCAATAGTTAATTTAACATCTACATATAATAAACCTAAGCCATACATCCCCCCTTTCTTATTGACATTTTAAATATTCAATAGAAATATACACAATTTTCTAGTCGACCCAGGGGCATCATCAAATGTTATGCCTTATTCTGTTTACAAAAATCGGAATGCAACCACCACAAAAAGCATGACACATATCATACAATTGGACAAATTAGAGGTGAAAGTTATAGGTGAATTAAGAGATTTCATGATTAGTATTTCTTCCAACCCCAATATTCACAATTTTTTTAATATTGTAGTTGTAGATATTCCCGAAGCATATGGGATGCTACTTAGTTGTGATTGGTCACACAAACTCCAAGGGTATTTTTCTTCTGACTAGTCACACATGTGGTTTCATTGGAATGGGAAACCTAACAAGATAAGAATTGATTGAGAAAAATACTTAAAATACATAGTCATTGATTTGGAGTCTCTCAATCAACCATCTTCATCCAAGTTTCCCATACTAGGGAACTATTCTTGTGATTCATATTTTTTGAATTTCACAACATGTGTATCTGAAGTTCCATTGACGCATAAATCAAATTTTTTGTTGCAAGAAAATAAGAAAATAACAGAAAAATACAACAACCTAAATCAATGTTTTACAATTAGTTCATCAAAGACTGAAGTTGAAATTCAAGCATAGACAAAACAAAATAGTTCCTCATGTCCCCTCTAAAATATGGACTCTATATTTTTATGGATCGAAATTACAAGAGGGGGCTGGGGATGGGAGTATTTTTATTGAACCAACTAGGAAGCAATTTTTGTTTTCATGTAGGATTGAACTTGAATGTACCAACAACATAGCTGAGTACAGGGCCTTAGTCAAAGGTCTTAGAAAATCCATTGAATTGAATATTAAATAACTTGTTGTCTTTGGGGATTCAAATATAATTATTATAAAAGTTAATAACACCATACATTGTAACTCACCACATCTTAGAAACTATCAACAAGAAGTACATAGGATGGTAGATAAATTTCTATCATTCAATATCATTGTGATTCCCCGATCCAAAAACCTACCCGTTGATTCCCTTGCTACAATCACCTCAAGATTGTCTCCCCTTGAAGATTATGAGTCTTCTAGGTTCAATATAGATTTTGTATACAAACCATTAGTCCCTAAAAACATTACCAATTATAGAGTATTTGAGGGAGATGAATAGATCATATCCTTTTTAACCAATGAAGAAAACTTTAGATACCTAGCCATTGATGATGAAGAGTTTCAAAAATGATTACTTAACAAGAAGGTGAAGAGTTTTAAGCCAAGAAAGACAACATTGATGAAAATCCTAAGATTCACACAATGCCCAAAGGTGTAGTCAACTTAGAAAACATGTTTGATCTCTGAGAAAAAGTCAAGAATCCTAAACATGTGAAAATGGCAGTTCTAGTCTCAATTACGAAGTTATAAACCTAGGGATTACTAGAAATCCCAACAACGTTAAAGTTGGAAGATCAATATACGTTGATGAAAAGAGAGCCTACCTAAAACTATTTCAAGAATATCAGGACATTTTTGCATGTTCATATCAATATCTAAAAACTAACGACACAAATAGCATTCAACACACCATTCCTCTTAGGAAAGATGTAAAACATTTTCAGTAGAAATTGCGAAAATTCCACACATCTCTCAAGCCTTTGATGCAAAAGGAGCCCAAAAAATTGTTGGATGCTAAGATTGTTTTTCAGGTGAGATATTCTTCTTAGGTGTCTAATCTAGTACATGTTAAAAATAACTTAGATGAAATATGCTTCTGTGCGTATTTTCACAATATAAAAAAAATGTTGGATGCTAAGATTATTTTTCAGGTGAGATATTCTGCTTAGGTGGCTAATCTAGTACATGTTAAAAAGAAGTTAGGTGAAATATGCCTCTGTGCATATTTTCACAATCTAAACAAATACTCTAAAAAATAAAACTATCATGTGCCCTTGATGGAACAACTCCTACAAACTATGTCTGGATCTGAGATGTTCTCACTTCTCGACGAGTTTTCAAGATATAATGAAGTTCTTGTTTTAGAAGAAGATCATTTGAAAACCACGTTCTGGACTAAGTGGGGAAAATTTTCATATAAATGCATTCCTTTTGGCCTAATTAATGCAGGAGCCACTTTCTAGCAAGCTATGAACGTTTCCTTTAGAGGAATCATAAAAAAGTGTGTAGTGGTTTATCTAGAGGATGTTACAGTTTACTCAAAAAACAAATTAGACCTCATACTTCACCTAACTAAGATTTTTTAGAGATGTAGGAAGTTTGGTATATCTCTCAACCTAAAAAATAATATCTTTGGGGTCACATAAGGAAATGTTTTTTGACACATCATATCCAAAGAAGGAATTACTATTGACCCCAAAAGAGTTAAGGTGATTGCTCAATTTCCTTTTCCACACAAGAAGAAACCCATGCAATCTTTCTTTGAAAAGATAAATTTTGTAAGAAATTTTATTCCTGATTTCGCTGAAATCATTAAACCATTATAGAAGATGATTAAAAAAGAAATTAATTTTAAATGTAACAAAGAAGAGAAGTAATCTTTTGACAAAATCGAGACTACTATTTCTCAAGCACCTATCCCGTGCAGTCCTAATTTTAGTAAGGACTTATTCCTATACACTCTTTCCTCTGACCAATCTATAGCAACATTCCTAACAAAAAGGGATGATGACAACAATGAGGACCCCATTTCTTTCATGAGTACCAACTTGTAAGGGCTAGAACTCAATTAACCCACTATCGACAAACAAGCTTATGCTATGCCAAAGTAGTGAAAGACTTCCAATATTACATCCTAAAAAAACCACACCAAAGTTATAGTACCCCAACCTACAGTGGGATCATTGTTCATACAACAAGAAATGGATGAGAGGAGAGGAAATTGGATGATTTATATTCAACAATTTTATCTTGAAATTAATCCCACCAACATAGTTAGAGGTCAAGGTTTATGCAATCTAGCCACATAGTTTTAAAACCTAGAAGGGTCAGATGAGTTTGGATGGGATAATGAAATATCCTTATGTTGTACTGAAGTGTTGTATATCCCACCAAATCATGACTCATGGTATTCAAATATCTCTTATTTTATCCATTTTGGAACAAGTCCAAATCATTTAAACCCTAGGGAGTGAAGAGCCCTTATATTTAAATCTACCCAATATTGTTTCATTAACTCTATGTTACTCTGTAAGAAATATGATGGAGTATTGCTTATATCTATTGAGAAAGAAGATGTGGAGAAAGTATTGAAATATCTCCACGATGGTCCATTAGGTGGACACTTTGTAGGTGAGACCACGACTCATAAAATCCTAAGGGAAGATTACTACTAGACAAATTTGTTTAGAGACACACATACACATGTCAGAACATGTAAATTATGTCAATTGAGTGATGGTAAAGATAAAAAAATCATCCATCCCATTGCAACCAATGACAATTTCCATATCTTTTGAAAAAAGGGGGATATATGTCATAGGGGAAATCAACCCAAATTCATCCAAACAACACAAGTACATACTGATCATGAAATATTACTTCACCTAATGGTCAAAAGTCATTCCCCCTTACCTGAATTGATGAAAAGGTGGTGATCCAATTCTTAGAACAGTACCTAATTACCAGGTTTGAGGTACCATCTGTTATTGTGTTTGACAATGTTTCTTACTTCTCCTCCACCCTCTTGAATGAGTTTGCATTGGATAAAAATATTATACTAAGGTATTCGACTAAATACTACCCGTAAGGTAATGGTGTAGTAGAATCAACAAACAAAAATAAGTTTAAGATCCTAACTAAGGCAGTCATAGAAAATCACAAGAACTAACACAATGGTATACACAATGTACTTTGGGTTGATATGGTAACCCCTATAGAAGCCCTAGGGAATTCTCCATACTTTTTGGTTTATCGGAAATAAGCTATTTTAACAACCAACATACATCTTCCATATTTGCATCTCTCCTAGGCTTCTAGGGGTCAATCACTTTCAATCATGCAACAAATTATTGACACACTTCTCATGCTAGAAGAAGAAAAGGAAAGGGCTAGGAAGAAATTCACAACCCATTAACAATTGGTATAGAGATGTTTTGAAAAACACAAGGATGGAGAAAAAAAATTCAATGTGGGAGATATTATTTTGAAATGTGATATGGTAAGTGAACCAAAAGGGAAGAAATCTAAGTTTCAAATCATGTGGCTTGGTCCCTACCAGGTTGCTGAGAAGATTGGGGTTAGCACTTATAGATTGCAAAACATGGTAGGTGAAATAGATTCTCTCTCAGTAAATGGTAAAAGCCTCAAAAGATTCTTTACCTAGCCACTCCATGTAGGTGGTTTTGTACTATAATTTCTTTTTTTTTCTTTTAGTATTTTTTTTTCTTTCATTTTTGGATGATGACTTTGATGCTCCATTTTCTTCTTTTTATTTGTTTTATTCCACTCATTTTTGTAGGGTATTGTTGGGTCTTAGATCTTGGAAAATACATGATGAAACAAGTACTTTCACTTTCAGTATGAAAGTAACGTGATCAAATATTAATCAGGACTTTGATTTAGAAGATACTTACATTTTTGTATGTATATCACTCAAGGAGTAAATATGTTTTCTAACTTGTGGAATGGAAATCCTGAAGAGGAAAATGGAAAAGAAGGAAAATTTGACTTATGTCTTACAACAAGATGATGAATATCTCACTCCTAAAAGATGATTGTTGTAAATATATTAAGTAATTGATTACTCTTTTAAATAAATAGATGTTGTCCTCATAGACTACTAGCCTTATCCTAAAATAGCTCATCATTGCCAAAAATATCTTAGAATATATATATTCACAATGCATATTGGTAAGTAAAGAAGAAAGAAAATCAATGAGATAGAAATCCAGGAGAAATCATGATGTCAAGGAGGGAATAAAGATATATTTTTGGGGGAAAGGACACTCCCTGGTAGTAGATAAAGGTTTTTGACATCGGGGTGAATCCACTAGGGCTATGGATTGTCCCTAGAAGTAAAGCAACACCAGAAGCATTTTCAATTACCAAGAGATCCTAAAAATAAATTCTCCCATAAGGGAAGATATTAGATTAAGTCTTGTTGTCAAGCATAAACTGTTGGTCTAAGGAAATGAGAATGGTTTCAAGAAAAATCCCCATCGTTGGACATGTGTATTTTTTATCTCAAGTATATGCTTATAGAACTATAAGTGACTTATGTGTTCTTTTATCATATGAAAGCTACCCCTAAAATTGTTTTGATCCTTACTATATGATCAAAGATTCTATTTCTCCTACTGAATCACCATTTGTTGAGCTCTCAACACACCCTTAAAATTTCTTGGGAATTTTTGGGTACCACTTTCATTTTGATTCTCAAATTTTTTATTGTTTTTTATTCAACTACTTTAGACCCTTGTGTTTGATTGCTTTATTTTATTTATTTGATTTTTTTTATTTTCCTCGAGTTATTTTTTCCTTTGATCGTTTTGAATTACAACCTAATCCTGAAGAAAAACCTAATATAGAAGAACGCTTTTTTAAGAACAATTTTCTAGGGGAGAGAAGGTAGAACACAAAATATGCCAAAATACAACACTTTTAAAATCAGTTCAATGAAGGCATTAGGTTAGAGGTAAATGCGAACATGAAATTAATATTAGACTTTCCTTAACAACCCCACCCAATGTTTTTGTGAAGAAAATATAAACCGGTTCATCGAAATCGACCATTGGGAAATGGTAATACACACACATTCGCACTTAGGAGCAACACCTGTTGTGACTGTTAGGCATCAACCCAAAACCCTGTCAAAAAGGTAATGAGAATAATCGAATTGATATTGAGGCATCAAATACACAAGTCCTTAAATCATATACATTGTTTAGTAAAAAACTCTAATCGATATAGGTCATCCACTCTTTAACACAGAAGGTTGCAAAGCTTATACTGCAAAGCCACATAGGATGCCACCACAGTCTCTATACAATGAACATAAGATGTCATGTCATTTTTTGTACTATGCACAACAACATGCCACCTCACTCATCACGTTACAATGTCATCGACCATCGTATGTTTTGGTAAGTGTCTTTGAATTGTCTATTCGAATTTTTCGACACTGATGTGTTTATTTTTGGACAACATCGAGAAAACATTCTTTTAGAATAATAATTAATAATAAAATTATTGATTATTAAATATCATATATAATAAATAGTTATTGATTATTCAAGGGATGCATCTTTTCATGGATGGTCACCATATGTTCCCTATATATGGAACACTCATCATTGTAATAATATATCAATCATATATCATATGAAGAAAAAGAACATGGTATTAGAGCGGGACTGGGCTTGACTCCTTCACAGAAGGGCCCAGGAAAATGAGAGTAGAGTAAAATGTTGGGAGTGTTAAATTTATGGGGTTGATAAAATATCTATGTACAACATATTTGATTTTTACTTCTACCTAAATTATAGAAATAATTCCATAAATTATGGTTGGCAATAATTTCTAGTAAACATGTCTAAATACCTAAATATGAGGAATGTACTACATATTTACTTCTACCTATATTTATGCAAAGAATCACATGAATTATGGAGGAACAATTTAACATAGTCAAATACTATGTGGATGGATTATAACCTAATTAATCTTTGGGTAGTTACGGAGGTATTCTCCAACTATTTATAAGAAAATAAATTTAATTTAATTTTTCAAAGAGGCGTGTCTTTTTTGGGTCAATCTAATATTACTCTAAAAAGACACAACAATAGACACACATGTTTTTTCTCTCTCACATGTGGGATAAGCGATCTAAGGAAGAGAATAAGAAGTTTAAATTCTTCGAGTTAATTAGTGATGTTCTTATGTTTACTAAAGTAATACTGTATATCATTGGAAGTGATTACCACTTGCAAAATATTGTGCTTGTTTAATTTAAGACTAGAAAATCAACATGGTTAGATGTATGAAATCGAGTATATGATGGATGTGTGTTGGTAGTTGTATGACATCGAGTATATGTTGGATGTGTTTTGGTAGCCATATGACATGGAGCATATGATGGATGTGTGTTGGTAGCTGTATGACATCGAGTATATGATGGATGTGTGTTGGTCATAATAGAAGACATGTTATTTGGACGGTCACTGTATATAGTTGCGCACAAGATGAATTGATCTCCTCTAGGAGATGTTTTTTGTTGTTCTTGTTTCTTGTTCTAGGAAGGTCACATGTAATATCTCTAAGAAGGATCCATAATAACAGTCGTAGGAGGAAGACATGGAGGAAAATACCTTCCAACATGATATCAAGGAGAGACATTGCCAGCCATTATGCTCAGAGACAAGAAGTCTCTAGGAGTAATGTACGTCCTAGGACGAGACCATGACATATAGAAAAGATAGTTCCAATGATCATGGATATAGAGAGTCAAGATCAACTATAGCATAACTATGGTAGATCCAGTAGAGGAGGAAAACACATTATGAGACTCAAAGGGAGTAGGTGTAGGAGTTCCAGTACATGAGTCAATCCATGAGATGTTGAGGAAGCAGGAATAGAAATAGTGATAGTGTATGTAGAGGCACCCCCAAAGAGGGAGGTGGTACTACATCTAGAGGGAGCAAAGATTGATTTAACTCTAGAGAAGGAGGAAGAGCTACCTTCAGTTTCAGAGGGATAATATACATAGGAGGATTCACCTCTACCTCTAGAGGGAATGTTGATGTTTTTAAGCTTCAACGAGCTTCGAACCTTGTTATAGCAAGATTTGCCTCACCCCATGCAATCTTGCACATAAGGAATTTTTCCATTTCCCTATGCAGACTTGAAGTCCCTTTTCGCAAATCCTAGAGCTAAAGAATAGATGTTTCCACATATATGCACCATGCCTACTATACATCATGCATATACACAGTTTGCACCATTACATCCTGTGTACATGGGGTAATGTGCCCAAAATTGAAAAATGGTGTTAGGTTTCCATGTCACATCACGAGATCAATGGTCCTTGGCCTTCCATATACTGGAAACGTTCTGACTCGGCCCTTCAATTCCATTTGAAGGATATAAATGGGCCAAATCAAAGCTATGGAAAATGAGAAAGAATTCAACTTTGAGAGAAAAGTTACTCTGGAGAAATTATTCACTTCATATTGAGTCTGCATCCCTTTGTCCTTTAAGTCTGAATACATTATTTAGCCCCCAAGCTCTTCCCTTACTGATAGAGAACTTTATTGTCTCTCTTATATGAGCTTGCCTTTGGTGGAGAATTGAAGTGGTGGAGGCCCAACTGGAAGGAACTTGGTTTCTCGGTTTCGAACCATGCCGAAACAATATTATGTAACTCATTCACTTATGTTGGTTATATCTTAATAGAAATACTCTTTTATTGTCCAATTAAATACTTGAATATATTTGAATTATTATTCCATGGGATTATTTTTTATGAATGTTCATGGATTATTCTATTGAATGTGATAACATCATGTATTATTTCCATATGCTTGCGTTGCTTGGTTGTTGAGGACTAGTTGTAGGTATATTTCTTTGAGTCAGGTGCTCAATGATGGAGTTCATCGAACGTCTAGACAAGGTAGGCATCTTATCTTGTCTTGCTAGAATATTTTCTTATATAGAATACTTGAGATTAGAGTTGATTTCTGCATTCATTTATGTCTATTGTGGTTTACCCCTATCCATAGAGAGATTTTCCTCGTAACGTAATTGGTTACCATACTGGGCAAAGAATCTTCTTTTTCGAGGTTTGGAGTGTTTTTCTCCTTAGATTTCTCTCATTCATATTGAGTTTCTTATTGTATAATTACTTGAGAACCTATGTTCACTCTAGGTCTAAGTCTTTCATCCTTCTCCTTATCCTAGTTTTGTTTTGACACATATACGTGGTTTTTTTCTTAACATTCATGTACATACACGTGTTGTCCTTCTGCAAGCTCCGTACATATCATCTTTTCCTTTGAACAATCGCGTACATCAACCTTTGTTTCTTGATTGCTGGGTTTGGTGGTTGTTGGGTAGGTTTTGATGATTGCTAAGTCTTCTTGGGTCTTTTTAGTGACTATAAAGTGTCTGTGGAATGATAGGAAACTTGTCTTTGGTTGAATTTTTTGGTGGTGCCTTTCTCATCATATTTTCATTTTGATTGTCCTTGCACCCTGGGTTGGGTGTTTTTATCCTTGATATACTACTTGGGTTGTCTCTTTCTATACACAGTAGAGTCTTTATATCAAGTTGATGTTCATTCCTTGCATTTTCATTTTTCTTATATTGAAAATACAAAAATATTAGGCATTTTACATTAATCGACATTTTGATCTCTTGAGTCTTTGTCATTTATCTTAGTGCATGTAAAGAAAGATTTCATTTTTATTTAGAATTGCATAATTGAATTGAAAATTGCATTTTTAAGAAGCATATCATTTATTAGAAACTGAAGTTAGGACTTTGCATTATATTCATATTCATTTATTTTACTTGCTGAATCATAACATCACTAGTTTCACGACCACACCTTTTAGTAAGAAAGGTCATTAAAATTAATGCTATAATTTAAAATTTATTAGTAACGATTTAATTTTCTAGGGTGCACAAACTATCTTAGGATTTAGTGCCTTGGAATAGGATTTTGTGAGTAAACTTCTCCAAGGATATTAAATCAACATATGTGTCTGACTAAGGGAGTGGAGAAATCCATTATATAATCGGTAATATCATGAGGCTATGATTACACCAGAGTTGAGCACGAGGTCATGTGAGTTCGGTTGAAGGGATATCCTCCGGATACATTCTTAGTGTCAGATATATTTTTGGAGATCTATTCATATATGGGATCTTGCTAGTCCCCTTACCTCCATGAGAGGTGATGCTTTCAAGATTTTGGGGTTTGCCACCCTGCCCATATGGTAAACCTGACTTACAACTATTTACCTGTGCATCGGTTATATCATGGTTTCTTAGTTTCTTGACTTATGTACCACATATGTTACTTGTTGAGGTCATTCTGCAGGTACATTGGGTCAGATAAGGGATGGACATCACACATCCTTTATGAAGGATTACCTCTCTGGGGGGATCTGACTGATTGGTTGTTAAGTCTACAAGGGCCCTTATAACTGATTTGATACCTCCAATCTTTAGAAGGGAGTCTCATGCCCCTCTTGGGTGAGGAATACCTACTTTATGGAGGGAGGCCCCTTTCATCCACTTTATCTTATTTGTGTTCATATTGGCCATTTGATTATTTTTGGTGTGCTCTTTGAGTATTAGTAGAACTTTGATATTTTATACTGTGCTTTGAGTTTCTTTATCATGGATAGTGGATTTCCTATGACTCCCTCCTTTACCGCTTACCCCCCATGATGGTC
>SNQJ01S0035494.1:0-16071 GCA_010110895.2 Picea sitchensis | reverse complement strand
ACATTGAGAAACCAAATGGTTTCATGATACATGAGAAGGAGTCACAACTATGCAGGTTGAAGAAGGCCTTGTATGGACTTAAGAAGCCACCTCGAGCTTGGTATGCGAGGATTGATGGACACCTGATTATTTTTAGGCTTCAAATTTTTTTTTTCCGATCCCATCCTCTACTAAAAGACTATTAATGGCGAGTCCCTGATTTTGGACCTCTACGTTGATGATTTATTCCTCTTTTTTCAAATTTTTGTGGTGAGGAGTTTCGAAGTTATTTTCCGGATAATCCACAGTTGGTGTTATTTTTTTCATCAATATTTCAAATATGAATCAGAATTCATCATCAGGACTAATCGTCAAATGAAATATTGCTGATCTTAGTCAATTAATAGTTTAGATGTAGGACAATTTTTAGAGTTTAACCAAGTTGACTATCTATAAACCCTAATTTAAAAGCTAAACAAAAAATAGAAAACAAAATAAAATAAAATAAATTAATAAAAGTCTAGGGTTATAAGTCTAAGTATTGAATGAGTGATTTTAATATGTATATAAGTCTAGGGTTTGAATGAGTGATTTTAATATGATTGTTTTAATAGTGTTAAATTACGTAGTAGGGGTTATATATGCTTTTAGGGTTTATGTTATTAGGATTTTTATATCATCACTATATATATATATATATAAATATAAATCTAGGGTTTAGAATGGTATTTTTTTTTTAAATATGAATAGGATACTTAATGGTGTTAATATATTTAGTAGGGGTTATTTATGATTTAGGTTTTAAGCTATTAGGATTTATATATCATAACTACATGTGAGTGTTGATAATAGTATGTATACATATATATGAAAATCTAGGGTTAGAATGATAAAAACTGAGTACTAATATATATATTAACATGTTTTAATATGATTAGGATACATAATATGATTTATTCCTCACCGGTACAGAGAGCCTTATTGCTAAATGTAAGTATGCGTTGGCCTCTAAGTTTGAGATGAAGGACCTTGGTATGATGCACTACTTCTTGGGACTAGAGGTGTGGCATATAACTAATGAGATCTTCCTGAGTTAGGGGAAATACATAGTTGAGATATTAAAGAAGTTTGGGATGTTGAACTTGAATCTCGTGGCTACACCATTGGTGATGAATCTGAAGAAACTATGTGTGTCTTATTATGATTCTAATGAAATTTATCTGAATATATACAAAAATTTGATTGAATCATTGATGTGTCAGGTTAACACCAGACCAAATATTTGTGGCTTTGAGCACAACAAAAGAAGAGTACATTGAATTAAGTATGTCAGTCTGTGAATCCTTGTGGCTTTGCAAGATCCACACATATTTATCCGAACATGTGCTAGATTCCACCATTATTCATTATGGTAACCAAAATTGTGTGAAGATCTTAGAGAATCCATTGTTTCATAACAAATCGAACCACATTGAGATCAAGTACCATTACATATGAGACATGGTGCAAAGGAAGGAAGTACTCGTGCAGTACCTTCCTACAAATGAGAAAGTTGTTGATGTTCTTACCAAACCAGGATGAATTTCAAGTACTTCCGTGACAGACTTTGCATGGAAAATAGTGCCTCCCTCACTGAGAGGGAGTGTTTATGTTTTCATCTTCCTGAAACATTCTCTAGATTGTACTCCTCTATGACTTAGTTTAGTTTATATGTGATGACACTTATCCGAGAAGGGATATGTGTGTTTTGTCTTATAGCCCAACATCCCATGTGGAGAGCACATGAGGACATGTCCCATGTGGAGAGAAGATTTGGACATGTCCCATGTGGAGAGAACATGAGGACATGTCAAGGGAATTGAACTTGATTTCACACACTATGGGGAGTTGACCCTAGTGTTTCAAGAGGGAGTATCCTCTAGAAGTCCACATGGGAGTGCCATGTGTGACAAACATTCTGTAGATCGTAGTCCTCTGTGAATTGAGTTGAATTGATCTATGAGGAAACTTATCTGAGAAGGGATAAGTGTGTTTGGGATTATATACCAACGTCCCTTGTGGAGAGCACATGAGGACACATCCCTTATGGAGAGAACATGGGGACATGTCAAGGGAGTTCACCTTGATGTCACCTTGGTTAGTATTGATAATAATATATTTATATATGTATATAAGTCTAGGGTTTGAATGAGTGATTTTAATATGATTGTTTTAATAGTGTTAAATTACGTAGTAGGGTTTATATATGCTTTTAGGGTTTATGTTATTAGGATTTTTATATCATCACTAAATATAAGTATTGATAATGTTATATATATAGGGTTTAGAATGATACTTTTTTTAAATATGAATAGGATACTTAATGGTGTTAATATATGTAGTAGGGGTTATTTATGATTTAGGTTTTAAGATATTAGTATTTATATATCATAGCTACATGTGAGTATTGATGATAGTATGTATACATATATATGAAAATATAGGGCTAGAATGATAAAAACTGAGTATTAATATATATAGTAACAGGTTTTAATATGATTAGGATACATAATATGATTTATTCCTCACTGGTTGAGAGAGCCTTATTGTTGAATGTAAATATGCATTGGCCTCTGAGTTTGAGATGAAGGACCTTAGTATGATGCACTACTTCTTGGGACTATAGGTGTGGCATATAACTAATGAGATATTCGTGAGTCAGGGGTAGTACATAGTTGAGATATTAAAGAAGTTTGGGATGTTGAACTTGAATCTCGTGGCTACACCATTGGTGATGAATCTAAAGAAACTAAATATGTATTATTCTAATTCTTATGAAATTGATCTGAATATGTATAAAAATTTGATTGGATCATTGATGTATCAAGTTAACACCAGACCAAATATTTGTGGCTTTGAGCACAACAGAAGAAGAGTACATTGCATTAAGTATGTCAGTCTGTGAAGCTGTGTGGCTTCGGAAGATCCACACATATTTATCCAAACATGTGCTATATTCCACCATTATTCATTATGGTAACCAAATTTGTGTGAAGATCTTAAAGAATCCAATGTTTCATAACAAATTGAACCACATTGAGATCATGTACCATCACATCTGAGACACGATGCAAAGGAAGGAAGTATTGGTACAGTACCTTCCTACAAATGAGCAGGTTTTTGATGTTCTTACCAAACCAGGATGAAGTTCAAGTACTTATGTGACAGACTTGGCATGGAAAATAATGCCTCCCTCACTGAGAGGGAGTGTTGATGTTTTCATCTTCCTGGGACATTCTCCAGATCATACTTCTCTGTGACTGAGTTTAGTTGATATGTGATGACACTTATCCGATAAGGGATAAGTGTTTTTTGGCTTATATCCCAACATCCCATGTGGAGAGCACATGAGGACACGTCCCATGTGGAGAGCACATGTGGACACATCCCATGTGGAGAGCACATGAGGAAATGTCAAGGGAATTGAAGTTGACGTCACACACTATGGGGAGTAGACGATAGTGTTTCAAGAGGGAGTATCCTCTAGAAGTCCACATGGGAGTACCATGTGTGACAAACATTTTCTAGATCATACTCCTCTGTGAATTGAGTTGAATTGATCTGTGAGGAAACTTATTTGAGAAGGGATAAGTGTGTTTGGGATTATATCCCAATGTCCCTTATGGAGAGCAAATGAGGACACGTCCCTTATGGAGAGCACATAGGGACATGCCAAGGGAGTTTACCTTGATGTCACCTTGGTTAGTATTGATAATAGTATATTTATATATGTATATAAGTCTAGGGTTTGAATGAGTGATTTTAATATGATTGTTTTAATAGTGTTAAATTATGTAGTAGGGGTTATACATGCTTTTAGGGTTTATGTTACTAGGATTTTTATATCATCACTAAATACAAGTATTGATAATGTTATATATATATATATATATATATATATAGGGCTTAGAATGATAATTTTTTTTAAATATGAATAGGATACTTAATGGTGTTAATATATGTAGTAGGGGTTATTTATGATTTAGGTTTTAGTCTATTAGGATTTTTATATCATAACTACATGTGAGTATTGATAATAGTATGTATACATATATATGAAAATCTAGGGTTAGAATGATAAAAAATGAGTATTAATATATATATAGTAACAGGTTTTAATATGATTAGGATACATAATATGATTTATTCCTCACTGGTACAGAGAGCCTTATTGTTGAATGTAAGTATGTGTTGGCCTCTAAGTTTGAGATGAAGGACCTTGGTATGATGCACTACTTATTGGGACTAGAGGTGTGGCATAGAACTAATAAGATCTTCCTGAGTCAGGGGCAATACATATTTGAGATATTAAAGAAGTTTGGGATGTTGAACTTGAATCTTGTGGCTACACCATTGGTGATGAATCTGAAGAAACTAAGTGTGTCTTATTCCAATTCTGATGAAATTGATCTGAATATGTACAAAAATTTGATTGGATCATTGATGTATCAAGTTAACACTAGACCAAATATTTTCTATGCAGTGAGAGCACTTACCCAATTTATGAGTCAGTTGAGGTAGACACATTGGATTGTTGTGAATCATATGTTGAGATACCTGTGAGGCATAGTTGGACATGGTCTAAGATATTCTTCCAATATTGATATGATATGGTAGGAATATATTGACTTTGATTGGGCAGGGCACGTAGTGGACAGAAAGAGAACTTTTGGGTGTTGCTTCACTTTGGGATCTTCCATGGTTTCCTGGTGTAGCAAGAAACAGACTTTTGTGGCTTTGAGAAAAACATAAGAAGAGTACATTCCATTAAGTATGTCAGTTTGTGAAGCCGTTTGGCTTCACAAGGTCCACACATATTTATTCAAACATGTTCTAGATTCTGCCATTAATCATTATGGTAACCAAATTTGTATGAAGATCTTAGAGAATCCAGTGTTTCATAACAAATCGAACCACATTGAGATCAAGTACCATTACATATGAGACATGGTGCAAAGGAAAGAAGTACTAGTGTAGTACCTTCCTACAAATGAGTAGGTTGTTGATGTTCTTACCAAAATAGGATGAAGTTATAGGATGAAGTTCAAGTACTTCCGTGACAAACTTGGCATGGCAAATAATGCCTCCCTCACTGAGAGGGAGTGTTCATTTTTTCATCTTCCTGAGACATTCTCTAGATCATACTCCTCTATGATTGATTTTAGTTGATATGTGATGACACTTATCCAAGAAGGGATAAGTGTGGTTTGGCTTATATCCCAATGTCCCATGTGGATAGCACATGAAGACACATCCCATGTAGAGAGCACATGTGGACACGTCCCATGTGGAGAGCACATGAGGACATGTCAAGGGAATTGAAATTGACATCACACACTATGGGGAGTTGACCCTAGTGTTTCAAGAGGGAATATCCTCTAGAAGTCCACATGGGAGTGCCATGTGTGACAAACATTCTCTAGATCGTACTCCTCTGTGAATTGAGTTGAATTGATCTATGAGTAAACTTATCTGAGAAGGGATAAGTGTGTTTGGGATTATATCCCAATGTCCCTTGTGGAGAGCACATGATGACACATCCCTTGTGGATATCACATGGGTAAATGTCAAGGGAGTTCACCTTGATGTCACACACTATGGGGAGTTGAACCTAAGTGTTCCTAGAGGGAGTAGCCTCTAGAAGTCCACATGGGAGTGAAATATGTGACTTACCTTTTGCTACTATGGTGTTTGTGTACCACTGGCAGAGACTGTGTGTCTCTTGACAGTAGTTGTGTACTACTATGGAAAGATACCTCCCTAGATAAGAGGGAGTGTTGATGTTTCAACATTAGGTGGATCTTCTTCTAGATTGGGCTGCAGACCAAGGGATATAGGATACATTTATCATAAAGGTGCACTTGTGGTAAATGGTCCCATAAGTAGTCCTTAATTGATCATGAAAATGAATAATATGGACTCGAGGTGCTTGAAGTGATTTCCATGTGTCATTTAGCATCAGGAACAGATTCACTCATAGGTATGTATCTGTGGTGAAAGATCCTAGTGTGGTCTTTGTCCTAGTCATGGTGATTTGAAAAGGAATGATAAAGACTCGAGATGCTATATGATATTACATGCGGACCCAGAGTGATCCTGACCTTAGAGAGATTTAATTGGCTTAGAGGGAGAGTCGCAAAAGGAGTTTCTCCTCAGTTCCGGTGGGAGAGAGACATATCCCAAGACTGGCAGACAAGTGTCGTGAGTCTAGGTTGAAATTTGTATACTTAAAAGACAAGCTTGGAATGATGCAGAATGTCTTTCTTGTTGAGAGGGAGTGTTGATGTTTGGAAAACATCGGGAAAACATTCTCTTAGAATAACAATTACTAATATAATTATTGATTATTAAATATCATATGTAATAATTAAATGATAATAATAAATAGTTATTGATTATTAAATATCATATATAATAAGTAAATAATAATAATAAATAGTTATTGATTATTCAAGGGACGCATACTTTCATGGATGGTCACCATATGTTCCCTATATATGGAGCACTCATCATTGTAATAATATATCGATCATATCTCATATGAAGAAAAACAACATGATGAACTCATCGATTGTCAGCTAGATCGACTATCCCATCTAGTTTTCATGCCAATACTCACACCCAATGCCCGAAAGGTTCTCACATATGAAACAATGTTGATTGTCCTATAAAAAGGGAGGGTTGAATCCAAATCGTTAAATATTTAAGCCTATGAATCACTCATCCCTTGCGATCGGGGTGGGACCATAAACACATCAACTTATCAATCTACCAATAGGGAATTGACACATCTTTTTTATTTTCCATGTCGACCATTCATGTCACCCACACACGTGATGAGATTATGTCATTGTTGTACAGTTTTGGGTGTCCATCACTAGATCGACGTTAGTATTGAGTCATGAACAAATTTATCTCAACACCCGAACTTGATTAACTCAAAGTGTGCCAAACAAACATTTCAAAAGATTTTGATGGTCACCTCCACACATTAAATCTGCCATTAAAGGCTAGTGGAAGGCATGTTTGTTGTATTAAAATGCCATAATTTTGTGATATCCTTCCCCACAACTTAGTATTTTGTATATTAAACCACACTTTCCCCCAAATCATTTCATTGTTAACTTATCCTAAGATTGGTTTTTGCTACGTATGTCTACTAGCTTGCTCTTATTCCAAAATTTGAGGATTGCAGCTTTGTTTCATTGGTTATTTCTGGAAATTTGTTATCCATTAATCACATGTCAGGAATTTGATTTTAGGTAAGCTCTATTTCAATTTACTCTAGTGTAAATTGGTGACATGTATGATCATTCTATGCAATTGAGTTTTAAGAACACCATTTTAGAATTTACTTACCTTTGAAGTGTTGTTTGCAAATACAATGCCACCCAAAAGAGATCCTGGACAAATAACTCCCAAGAATCAAAGGAAAATGTCTAATTATTTCAATGGTGTCTCCAATTTTTCATCTCTACAAGTGGAAGAAACCTCATGTCCAATAGAACTCGACCTCTTATCAAGATTTCCCCAATAAAATTTCAACACTGGTGCCTATTTTTGGGGATATAGAACCATGCATAGGAGACAAAGCCTCTATCTAGGTGCCAATTACTTCTTGGAATGATTTTTTTACTAAGTTTAATAATGAATACTACCCTGAATCAACCCCCAATAGTAACCTGAAAATCAGGGAAGTGGATGATACCGTTTTCCCAACTATTAGGAAATCTATGTTACACTTTGTGACCAAAAGAGAATTTGTTATGCTATGCTTGGAATTGATGGAATGGGTTGTCATTCACATTAATTCCTAGAATTGTAGGATTGTAAATGAAAAGGGAGAATGTATCAGTTCTTTCCTCCTTCAATATGTCAATACCTATTATAAATTTATAGAACCTAATGAATCCCTCACTAAAGAATTCTCGATTTCCGTCTACGAAAAGTATGAGACCAACTAGATATAGGGAAATTGGTGGAAGGAAGATAAAATAAATTTTAACCAATCCTCAGGGAGATATTCCATCATCGTTCTGAGAGAACCCTACATGTATTCGATGATTATTCTATGGAGAATGTATGGGGAAATAGACTGATGTCATTTCTCATAATCTTGTTTTCCATTATCCTACCATGTAGTGATGTGGGAGAGAAGTTTTATATGGGGATATATCATTTCCAAGTAGATTAGCCTAAGGATAATTTAAGCATAGTCACCTCATCCTAGCTCTCCCCCTATTTTTCATATGTTATATTTCCTCCTAGATGTGTTTTGTGCCCATAATACTTTCCCATGTTTGTCACTCAGCGGGAAGGTCTCTGAGCTGCTAGTACATTCTTATTTTAGCATGTATGGGAGAGTAGGTATAATAATCCTTACTCCCAAATCTGTGACTTGTTTATGAAAAAGATATACTTTATTATCTTTGGGAAAGAGTTCCCTAGGTTTTCCAAGTAGGCAAAAAATATCTTAGAATGCATAGGAAAGTAGTATCCAAAAGAGAAACACACATATATTAGGATTTATGAGGCTATCATTCCACCACACCTGTTACATGTTTATGTATCTGACAGGCTTGTAGCTGGATAAATATGCTACTGGTTTATTATGCAGGGGTTCAATGCCTCTCTGGTGAAGGAAAAAAACAGGTTGTTCATCCCTTATGTTTTCTAGGTGGGACATTACGTGGTAAAATATGAAAAGAATGCAAAGCAAGATATATAGGTGCGTCTTGAGTAGATATTCATGAATGGGATATTCAAGAAGCATGACCCTAAGGTTTTGGTTATTAATCATGTTGAGAAGGTAATATTGAGCTGGCCATATGCTCATGAAAAATAGTAGGAGGATCTATTCAATGAACATGCCCCAGACTAGAAGGGGGTTTTAAAAAAAAAAAAAACCMAAAAATAACTTTTTGTTCCTCCCTAACTATTGAGGAATAGATCAAAATGGTCAATMTAGGAGCCTCTTCCAACAATGAAGCTAATAACGAGAAAAAGGAAGAGGAAGAGAGGATTAAGGAAGAGAAAGAGAAACAAGCCCTGCAATAAGAGAAAGAGAGAATTATGAAAGAACATGCAGAGGAAAGGAGACAGTAGGAAGAAGATAGGAAAAATAATGAGGAGGATGAAACTCAAAAGGTTTTAACATAACAAAGAAAGAAGGAAAAAAAGGAACAAAGAAAGAAAGAGTACATAGAGAAAAGGAAAAATGACAAAAAAGAAAAGATTTAATAGGAATAAGAAGAGTTAAATAAAAAAAAAGAACAGGAACGAGCCAATGAGTTTAGGAAGATTTAGGAAGAAGAAGAAAATAAAAGGAAGAAAGAGGAGTTGGATCGGATGGAAAGAGAAAATGCTCAACAAGAGAAGAATCTTAAGGAAGATAAAGAAAATTCTACCACTATTGTGAAGCCTATGAAATTGATTTTTATTTAACGAAGGTGAGGAATATTTGGTTAACATTTTTGTCCTCATCATTAATGCGAATGAAAATAAAGAGGAACCCCCAACAAACCTAGTAGGTGAGAAGAAGGTGGAAAAAATAAATGACAACAATGAGAAAGATACTCACTTGGGAAAAAATAAACGAGTAGTGAAAAAGATCAAGGTCCACCTGGTGGAAAAGAATTAGAGGTACCCTTGTATGGAAGCCATGGAAGAGACACATATGTTCAGGATACTCATCTGAGTCAAGATAGTGAGGACAAGAACAATGCATACAATGGTAATGATACAGGTGGAGGAGATGTAGAGAACAACTAGGAAAACAAGGAAGACATTAACACTACTCCTGAGCAGACTTTATATAATGATAAAGATGCCGAGAAGAAAAATCATGGCCTACTATATGGATCATCAGTTGAGGGGGAGAAGAAAAGAGAAGATACTCAAGATAAACCCCAAGATACTCTCACAGATGAAGTCAAGCCTAGTGAACAAGATAAGTATAAATATAAGGACTCTTCGAGCAAAGAGAAAACTCAGGATCCTATCTCAGAACTAGGGAAAATTTTAGGGGATAAATTTTTCCCATGGGATAATTTTCCATGGTTTTTCCCAAAAAAATATTCTCCATTCTAAAAATTATTTGCCTAAATTCTATAGGAAAAAATGATTTTACCTTAAAAATTGCCAAAATGTTATAAAAACTATATAAAATCCTTATAAATTTGAATATTTTAACAAAAATATCACCAAACATTTATAGTTGACATATAAAGGACCAGTAATATTCACCAAGGTTTCTACGTTTCAAAATAAATTTCCATCCTTAAATTATCCCTACTCACCAACTTCCTTTATTCTCCAACTACAACTGGAAGGAGGCTTCAACCCCCTATATTTTCAGACTACAACCTGAGGGAAGCTACAACTCCCCAATTATCTGGATACAAAACAAAGGAGGTTACAACCCCCTATGCTCTTCGGATACAACCAAAAGGTGTATACAACCACCGATCCTTTCCCCGTACTGTCGCCCTGAAATATAAGTAAGATGATGAAACTGTTGTCACTATAATATATACCATTGTAAACCTGTACCAACTTGTACCACTACTTTGTAGTCAAACTGTACCTGTACTCATCCTTTACCAACCAAAACCCACAGATATGGGCCCTATATTTTCTACAGCGCACATATGCACGTGCCTTATCTATATTGCAACTCACGTATGTATGCGGCCTATTTGTACTGCAACCTACATATGCCCTCTAAAACCTAGGGTTTTATTTCTCTAAAAACTCTGACCCTCTTCAGCCTCTTTCACATCAACCTGCAACCTGTCACTATCTCTATATTGTAGTTGTACCCTATGCATATATCCTCATATGTATCCTTTAACCAAATACATCTATATATATCTAGTGATGTGCCATACAAGTGTGTATAATCATGAACAAGTATAATAACCCTCACATGAACTAGACATCAAACCCTTACTGATAAAAAAACTCCCAATACATCAACCACTTCAAAAATACAATCTCTCAACCATGTACCAAAAAAATCCTTAACCATATAACAAGAAATACAAGATATGCCTCAACCCTAACAAGATGTATCGATGATAAATATTGACTATACTAGCATTGTATTTATGTAGATATGACTTACACAGAAAGTCCCATGCAGTCACTAATATATCTACGAAAAATCCTCAAGCCCCCATAACCATTTCTCATGTAGACACAAAATCTAATTACACAAAGAAATAAGACATACCTTTTGAACCAATAGATAGATCTGATGTACCGGATCATTGTAGACCTTCCTAGGAGATTTCTTTTAGACTCTAGAGACCCAACATCTTCATCTTTTCAAGTTTTTAGGATTTACCCTCATGTACGTGCCCTATTATACTGCTAGCCCACGTACATACGTGCCCTGCTCCACTGTATCCCTCGTACACCTAAAAAACTAGGGTTTTTTCAGTATTTCTGAAACTTCAAAACTTTCATCGTCAACCCTTCATGCTACTTCAGAATTGTACAAATTCAGATGTATCAATGAGTACCTACAATAAGCGTTACACGATAATAGATATTCCATGTGCTCAATAGGTGCTAATAGGAAATCCTTTCTCTCTTATTTATACTTTCATGTAGATTCCTCAAGGGGTTACCTTCTAACCAAGTTAACCCAATTTTCTTCATTTAGGGCTAACCCACTTCTAACCACTTGTCCACTTCTAACCCACTTTTCTACAAATACTAAATTCTCCACTTCTAGTTGCAACTAATTTATTTTTAATTATTTTCTTATTGCAATAACTTAACCCATGATTAATGCCTAGTTTCACTCACTTGACTAGACAACTTATTCTAGGAACTTCTAGAATAATTTTGACTTCTTTGACTTCTAGATAACTGATGAGGTTTCTCCAACTTCACAAGGCCATAAATCTCTAACCATGAGGATTTATATGGCATTCCACATATCACCAGAAATAGCATGACATGTACTATCCATATAGAAAAGTTTTAATTGGAAATATACTAACCTGCATACCATTATACATGAAACAAACTTATATCCCTTAACCGTTCTATTAGGCTACCATAATTTTCTATTGGAATTGCTTCAAGGGTTGACATAAATGGCAACCAACCCAATTAAACAACAATATCCCCCTTTAGTATTGATGGAAACACTATGATGCAACAATGAATTCATATCACTTATGCTCCTCCTAGAAACATGCCTTTATTCTCTCTCTCCAAGCATCTAACTCTTTGTCTTGCATCTGGTGACTCTGTCCTTCATCTGTTGAATCTCTTCCCCTTTGAAATCAATGGAAAGGTAACTTCACATCTGGGGATACTCCCCCTAAGTGAACTATCCTTGGGGATACTCCCCCTGATTGAACTCTTTCTGAATCTGCTCCCCCAACCTGAAATATCCTTTGTATGGTGCTTCCTCGAGCAAATCTAAGACATATAAGATAATCATTCAAAAGCATTCATTTTGGAGTATAAATTACCCCATGTCTCTGGCGAAGATACTCAAAGGATTCCCTTGAAAGTGGTTTTGTGAATATATTTGCAACCTTCTCCTTTGTTCCCATATAGTCAACTCTAATTTTATTCTCTGCAACTTGTTCCTGTAGAAAGTGATACTTGATTGGGATGTGCTCCATCTTGGAGTGCATCACTAGATTCTTTGAGATACTGATAGCACTTGTATTATCACAATATATAGGAATGGGTTCATCATACTCAACCTGTATGTTTGTCAAAGTTTCTTTCATCCATCGAACCTATGTACAACATGTTGCTAATGCAATATACTCTGCTTCGACTATAGACAATGATATTGATTATTGTTTCTTTCTTAGCCAAGATACAAAACGCTCACCCAAGTAGAATTCTAATCCACTAGTGCTTCGTTGTTCATCAATGCAACCTTCCCAATTTGCATCTTTGTAGGAAATAAGTGATAAATACTTTATTTTTGGATACCATAATCCAAACTCTTTTATTCCCTTGAGATATCTGAAAATCCTCTTTACTTCTACAACATGTGATTCCTTCGGTGCTTCTTGAAATCGTGCCACCTTTCCAACTGCCTACATTAAATATGGTCTGGATTCTATCACATAGAGTAAGCTTCCAATCATTGACCTATACTGCCTCTGATCTTTAGATTTTGAGTCATCATCTTTGCTCAACTTGCAACTGGTTTGCATAGGAGTGTTGATTGTTTTGCAATATTCCATTCCAGACCTCTTTATCATTTCTCTGATATACTTAGTTTGAGAAATAAAAATTCCTTGGTTTCTTTGACATATATGAAGACCCATAAAGAAGGATAGTTCTCCAAGTAATGGAATTTCAAATTCATTCTTCATATCCTTTGTAAATTTATGGATTAACCTAGAATCATCACTTCCAAAAATAATATCATCAACATAAACTTCAATTAATAAAATATTATCTTGATTTACCTTGATGTAGAGGTTGTTGTATGCATTTCCTTTTCTGAATTCTTCTTGCTGTAGATATCTATCTAGTATATAGTACCATGCTCTGGGAGCCTATTTTAGACCATACAAGTCCTTCTTCAACCTGCACATGTAATCTTTATTCTCTGACAGCTGAAATCCTTCTGGTTGCTCAAAGTAGTCTTCTTCTTCAAGTTGCCCATTTAGAAAGGATTATTTCATGTCCATCTGATACACTTTAATATTCTTGGAGAATGCATAAGCTAAGATCAATCGTATTGCTTCCATTCTGGAATTTGGGGAAAACTTCTCTTCAAATTTGATCCCTTCAACCTGTGCATATACTTTACATACCAATCTAGGTTTTTTCATGGTAACCTGTCCATCTTCATTCAATTTATTTCTGAAGACCCACTTTGTGCCAATCACATTCTTGTATCTTGGTCTTGGAACCAATTCCCAGGTGTCATTCTTCTCTATTTGATCCAAATATTCATTCATGGCCTTTTTCTAGAATTCATTCTTGCTAGCTTCTTCAAAAATGTTTGGTTCAATCGAAGATAAGAGTGCTAGGTGCAGTTGTTCTGGTGAACGTATTTTTCTTCTAGTCTCAATTCATGCATCTTTGTTCCCAATAATATGACCTAAAGGATGATTCTTTTATACTCATTTTCTAGGTGTCTTTGTAGGTACTTGTTGAACTTTCTCTTCTTCTTCTATATGATCTTCTTCATCTTCCCTTTCTGCAACTTCTTCATCCTTTGATTCTTCTTCGTAAACCCATTCCACTGATTCTTTTTCTTCTTTAATTTTCATCCACCTGTTTCATCAACCGTTACACTTATTCTTTCCACAACGTTTTTGAGCCTTAGATAATAACAATTGTATGCTTTCCTGATACTTTAGAAACCAACAAGTATGCCTCTGTGCACACGAGAGAAAAACTTTCTCATTCTTCCATAGTATCTTTTGATGTAGCATTTGCTTCCAAACACTATGAAGTGATTCACATTTGCTGGTCTTCCTTTCCATAGCTCGTAGGGAATTTTGTCACTATTGTTTCTGAGCATTACTCTGTTTTGAATGAGAACTGTTGTATGCACTGCATGTGTCCAAAAGACATCTATCAATTTAGAATCCATTAACATTATTAGAGCCTTTTCTTGTACTGCCCCATTCTTTCTTTCAACATATCCATTCTTTTGAGGTGTCCTAGTGATGGATAATTTCCTTTCTATCCCATGCTTGTTGAAAAAATCCATAAATTCCTTTGAAGTAAACTCTCCTCCATTTTCTGATCTCAAACATTTGATTTTTGAATCCATTTCATTTTCAACCATTTCCTTGTATAACTTGAAATTATCAAATGATTTTGAGTTCTTCCCAAGAAAACAAATTGTAGTCATTCTTGTATAATCAACAACCAATAGCATACGATATTTCTCACCTTTTAAACCCTTTGTTCTAGTTGGTCCAACTAGATCAATATTCACAATTTCCAGTGGTCTTGTTGTGGAATGTTCCTTTGATTTGAATATGGTCTTTGTTTTCTTTCCTTATTGACAATGTTTACATAATGTGTTGGTTGGATTTGTGATCTGGGGAATTTATCTGAATGCTTCTGTTTTGCTAACTTTGACGAGGTTGTCGAAGTTTATGTGACACATTATTTTGTTCCATAGCCAAACTTCATCTTCCTTTCCTAGAAAACACTTTTCATTTCAAGTTTCACTTGATACATATATGTTGCTTGAAGTTCTTGCAGTTGTTGCAATCAATTTTCCTAATCCATCTTTTCTTATCTCTCACTTCTATGAATTGAACATAAGTTTGTGAAATTGGTCGCACATTTGACTTACACTTAGAAGATTATGTTTCATATCTTCCACTAGTAGACGATTTTCTTCCTTGGTATTCTTATTTCCAATTATGATTGTTCCCTTTCCAATGATTCTATCTAAGTCGTCATTTCCAAAGGAGACTGATCCATCTCTTTCCTTTCTCAGTGTAAGAAATCTATTTTCATCACCTATCATGTGCTTTGAGAAACCATTGTCAACATGCTAGCCACATTTCTTGTGTTTTATGTTGTAGGGTGAGTGTGCATTCTTCGTTTTTATACCGATTCTTCTTTCTTATCCATATTACCTGCATAGGTTCTTGTCTATGACTGTTGTCATTTTGTTGTGATTCTCTAGAAGGGACTGTCATTCAACAATCTTTTTCCATGTATCCAAATTTGTTTCACTTGTAACATTCCACTTCAATGCTCAATGAGTTAAACATGTTGTAGCTTCTTCTTTGTGTTTCACTAGGCCTTCTTGGATAACCATTATGTGAATGACTTTCAAACGTGTTTCTATTCCTGCTATTAGCTCTGCAATTTACAACTTTACGTCCAAAATTATTACATGCATAAAATTAACCAAAGAAGATAGTTTGATACCTAGGAGTTGAAGATATTCTGAAAGGAGTTACTCTTTTGAATTGTAACAACCCTACTTAAATAGACATATAGGATTAATAATTATAATTAATTTAATAATCTAATTGTCCTAAAAGATTAGCTAAACAATATTTTTTTCTTAAAATAACATTTACT
>SNQJ01S0035493.1:324355-338087 GCA_010110895.2 Picea sitchensis | reverse complement strand
CATCCAACAAGGTAGTGTCTCCAAACCTTCAAGGCATATACGATGGCTAATAACTCCAAATCATGTGTCATGTAGTTCTCCTCATGCCTTCTCAGTTTCCTCAAAATGTAAGCAATCACTCGTCCATATTGCATAAAGACTCTACCTAAGCCTTCCTTGGATGTGTCAGTGCATACCAAGAAGTTCGTGTCCATGTTAGGGACCTTTAGTATCAGCGTTGTTGTCAACAACTCCTTGAGCCTCCGAAATTCTTTCGCACATTTCTCAGTCCAAACAAACTTCTTGCTTTTCTTCTGCAATTCCATGATCGGATTTTCTATCTTTGAAAACCTTCGATGAACCGTCGATAGTATCAGTGCAGACCATTCCATAATAGCCTCAACCTTTGTTGGATCCACGGCAATGCCTTCGCTGGAGATGACATGCCCTAAGTAGTGAATCTTTGTTTGATAAAAAGAGCATTTGGACAACTTCCCATACAATTTTTTCTCTCGTAGACACTGTAGTACCAAGCACAAGTGCTTTTCATGCTCCTCCGTCATCCGAGAGTAAATCAAAATATCATCAATGAATACTTGGACGAAATTGTCCAAGTACTCGCAGAACACCCCATTCATCAAACACATAAATACCCCTGGGGTCTTTGTCATTCCAAATGTTAAAACAATAAACTCGTAATGTACAAACCTCATCTTAAAGGTGGTCTTAGGGATTTCATCCTCCTTGATCCGCAACTGGTGATACCCTGATCGCAAATTGATCTTGGAGAACACCATTGCACCCTTCATTTGATCGAACAGATCATCAATTCTCAGCAAGGGATACTGATTCTTGATCGTGTCCTTGTTCAGTTGATGGTATTCAATGCAAATCCTCCACAATCTGTCCTTCTTTTGTATGAAAATAACAAGTGCACCCCATGATGACACACTAGGACGTATCAGTCCTAGGTCCAGCAACTCCTTCAGTTGCATTTTCAACTCTTGTAACTCTGGGGTCAACATCTGATAAGGAAGTCTTGCTATCGGTTCAGTCCCCGGTTTTAGGTCTATGGTAAACTCCAATTCCCTCTCTGGCAGCATCCCAGGTAACTCCTCTAGAAATACGTCCACAAACTCCTTCACCATCGGAAGGTGTTCTAGACCTTCCGCTACTCTGTTCTCATTTAACGCAAGGATCACATAAAGCTTGCACCCCTTGTGCATACTCTTCCATAGACGTAAGGAAGAGATGAACCTTAGAGAAACTCCCTAGTTCCATCCTACAATCACACGTCTTTGTCCCTCATCATTGACCAAGCTCAACCATTTTTTCTTATAGTTGACTGTCACCTCATGCCATTCCAACCAGTCCATACCAATCACAAAGTCATAAGATCCTAAGATCGTGACATACAGGTTGTCCCTTTTGACAAACTCTCCCAGGTTAAGGACACAACCCATAACCTTTCCTCCAACACTCTGTTTGGCTCCCGAAGCCATCTCCACAAACCTAAACTCGTCCTGTTCGACTGCCTTTACCTTAATCCTTTTTAGCCTTGCACCAGAAATGAAACTCTCGGTAGCACCGGGATCTGTCAAAATACTAAGGGTCTGGTCAGTGACAATACCTGTCATCTCGAGCATAGTCGACTGTTTCTCTACCTAGCAGTTATTCTCCACTGCATGAATCCGATGGGCCTTGTCCATATCTCCCATGGTAGTGGGTCCAGTTGATCCGGATGATCTAGTCCTCTCCACTGGGAAATCACGCTGGTAGTGTGGCTCCCCACACGTCCAACACCCCATCTTCATCCCAGTAGTCCTGGTGCCTAAAGTAGAAGATGACGGCCCACCAGCATGGAACCCTGGTCTATTCTGCTGAACGGGCCTAAATTGTTGCTGATGTGGACAATGTTGTTGTTGTTGTTGTGGTCCCTGATAAGGTGTCCGCTGCTAAGGCGGTGGTTGCCGAGGTGTAGTGAAAGTGGATTCCCTCTGGAAGCCACGATATCTCGACGTATGTCTCACTAGTGTCTGGTGCTTCTGTGTTCTAGATGAAACCTTCCCTGCTGGTCTCGCTAGAGTCCTGGTCTGACCCCCACTGATAATATCCTCCTCTACTATGAGGGCCTTCTAGATGACATCATGCAAGGTTTGAAGCATAAAAATCCTAACCTTTGCACATAGGCTTCCATTAAGGCCGAACACAAACATGTTGACCTTAATTTTCTCAATGTTAAGGTGTGGATCATACTGAAGCAGCTCCTTAAAATGGGCCTCATACTTGGGCACCATACGACCTCTCTGTCGTAAGGCGTTGAACTCATTGAGTTGATGCTCAATAAATTCCTTTGAATGGTACCACTCTCGGAACTGTTCCTCGAACAGTTCCCATGAAACATCTTTGATGGCCATGTTCAGTTGTGGTAGGAGCATCTTCCACCATAGAAGAGCGCTCCCCTTTAGTTGAAAGACCGCCATGCATACCTTCATGTTGGAGGTGTAATCACGAAGTGCAAATCACATTGCCATGTTCTCCAACCATGCCTCAGCGACTGCACCGTCCGGGGCACCAAATAACTCGAGAAATTTGACATTCTCAAGTTCACGGTGAACGCTACCAGTACTGATCAAAGCATGCGGTGGAACCTCAACGGGTGTCGGCGCCCTGGCCTCATCTCTGTCCAAACGGCCGATCAGTGCCTCAGACATGTGCTAAAAATATCCCATCATTCCGACCACATCGCCAACTACTATATTCTCCTATTCAAGAACCTGCTCGTCTCCCTGGGGGTTAGACCCCTCAGGCGTGGATGCTACTGGAGATGTCGCGCCTCCTCCCCTAGCACCCCGTCATCTGCCTCTGTGGCATCCTCTAACCATGATTACCTACACGCACAGAAGTCAACTCGATAAACAACAATATAATCAATCATATCAACAAAATCCATAGCAATCCCAAGTCACAGGTTGAACCCACTCTGATACCATATGTAACAAACCTCTCGTTAGTTACGACAACAAACCTTTTATATCAAGTGAAAAAAAAAAAAAAATTGTGTGCACGTGTGTACAAGGGTAATAAAGACATTCTACCCTACGTCGCAACACGACGATGAACATGACGCATGCAACTGTGACCACAACATAACGACCTAAGACGCACATCAAGCATCCATAAGTAAAGAACGAAAATCAACCGACAACAAAAATAAGAATGACTACCTGCACGTCCTACCCCGCAATGTTTAGGACCTCTAGGACACATAAGCAATGCTCAAGCTCAGGTTCCCATCAATTTTGACCATTTAAGGTCTCAAAGTTGGCGACTGTTCTGAGGAACATGGAGGTGTCTACATCCCACCCCAAAGTGCAAGTCCAAGCCGACAAGCTAAAAGACAACATCAAGATCATCCCAGACACTTCACTCCACAATAATCAATTCTATAAATCTTTCAAGAATATTTAAAGTCATCCCTTAAAGTATTTTGCATAAGGTACACATTGAAACACTTTATTTACGCTCAAAATGAAAACTATGTTATTTATATAAGGTCGCACATTAAATCCTCTTACACTCGAAATTGTTACAATAAATTTGATGATGCAAGAAGTAAATAACCGTCTACCATACATTACATTGACATTCCCTTGCGCGCAAGAAGTAAAATCTAACATTATGCAATACGTTATGCAAAACCTTAATTTTCAGGTGTGCAAGAAATAAATAAGTTTAAGGCCATCAACCAAAAATAAACTAGATGAAAAAAAACTAATTATCTAGAACCACAATCTACTACATAAACCCCGATGCATAAGAAACCCAACATCTATGATTATCATTTACAACATACAATTCATTGTGCAAGAAGAGAGAAACTAAAACCATCAATATTGCATCCACATTGTCTTAAGGCGCCATCTAAATCCACATTAAATAGAATCCAATAAGCCAATCTGAACTTCGACATGGTTAAAAATATAAGTAACATCAATTGTAGGTTAACTAGCTTGACTAAAATTATAAATGAGCCAATAAGCAAATGGACATTAAATGCAACTAGTCTAGCAAGGTGAAATATGCAACCCATCTTTAATCCAACACTCCTTCTAACTAGCCATTAATCTTGATGACAATAGCATTCATTTCAAGCTTAGAAGGCTACCATTTAAAATAAACAATGAAGCAATAATAAAAGCCTTTATTACACAGCAAATTACCAAGGCATTTAATAACATGGCATTAAATAATAAATGACCTATCAATTAATATACCACTAATAATACTAACCACATCATGGAAGGAAACATCATGGAGACATTATTAACTCAATACATTCCGGCAATAGTCTAACTACATTAACACATACCAATTCCATTGATGCATTTACCAACATTAACAAGGCGCAGAAACATACATCACGACAAGTGTGCAAGTAGGGACAGTAATTGCACTGGGAGTGAGTATAGCTGCAAAGAAAGTTAAAGTTTTATAACTATTTTATATTATTCCCCTTTTTTCAAGGGCACGGGCTCCATTCGTTTACACTACCTGGGCGCACAATTTTGGCATAAAATAAGGAATGTTTTAGCTCATTTATCAAAGGAGTAAAGTTACTAATTTATGTAATTAAGGAACATAATCCTTTTTATTTAGAAAGTTGCTCCTGAGTTTGCATTGAAGGAATAGATTTTTTTTGTTTCTTATCTAAAATTGCATAAAACATCGATAGTTATAACGTGCAGCTAACATTCCAGAAATCAACTAAAATTTTAAGGAGGCAGGGCATCGTTGCCAGGAACGAATTTGCCAAAAATGAATTTGCTAGAACAAATTTTATAGAAACAATTTCACAAACGAAATTGCCAGAAACGAATTTGACAAAACAAATTTTACAAAAACAATTTTACAAAACGAAATTGCCAGAAACGAATTTGCTAGAACAAATTTGCCAGAACAAATTTTACAGAAACAATTTTACAAAACAAAAATGCCAGAAACGAATTTGCCAGAACAAATTTGCCAAAACAAATTTTACAGAAACAATTTTACAAAACAAATTTTCCATTATGCAATATCTATAAAATCATTGCATAAGTTCGCTATCAAAAATGAAATTGCTATCATGGATTCGCTATATAAATTGTTTTCATAAAAGGAAAATCACTTACACATTAACACTTATCACAGGATATCTCCACATTAACACATAGTAATAAATTAACTACGATTATACCTCTTAAATGTATATACAACAATGAATTATAACTATACTAGGGATTGTCAACGGATTATAAAACTACACAACAATAAATTAAATATGAATATACAATATCCATGTATATACAACCATGAAGAGTCAACGCAAAAGGCATAAAGATAAAAGTGATAAGTATTAAGTAAGAATATCTTGGTAATATCACTGTAGTATTATAAAGACACTATTTCAAATGCTAGAGATAATTCTATTGGTTTATTCTCCCTATTCGTGTAATTGAATTTCAATTCTATTTACTGTAATCACCACTTCAATTGTTATAGTAGAAATAAAATTTCAATCCATCATAGGAGTAATATGATATTGTAGTGTGTCAACGCCAATAAAATCATGGTGTATTAACCATAAGGATCCAAACCAAGGAACATTAAAACCTAACCAGAACGTTGTGTGAAAACCGGTGGAAGGCGATGTAAAACACCAAGCAATACATAGGGAGAATGTTGTCTAAAAAGGAGAATCGCAGAGTAAAATTTATCCATGCATGCATAAAAACGCAGTCAATAATGTGAAAATGCAGGAATGTCTAGCGAGATAAAAAAAGGCGAAGTAAAACGAGATAACAATAGATATAAACATGCCAAGTTCATGGAAAAACCTTGTCAACAATCAAATTTTGCAGGGTTAATGAACACATCAGGGCATAAGACAACAATCAGCCAAGGAAAACAATAGAGGTTGACAGCGGATAGGGTCATCCTTCTTTCACCATACTCACACAGAAAAGTAGGGTGTTGAGATCCATACGTCTTTTAATGTTAAGGCGACGACCGTAGATCATGCTCCTGGACGACTGCTCAGGTGAGAACTGGCATGATAGGATCGAAATGAAAAAAATCACATGGCTTACAGTCAAACCACAGGGCTGTCGAGTCAAGTGGGGATGAAGGCCAAGGGAAATCAATCAACCAAACAATTAGCTAGGCTAAGAAAATGGGGTCTGCTATCAATCTAAATATCGAATCCATTTACAAATCAACATGCAGATCCAAGCGTAAGTCCTAATTCATTCTACTCTACAAAATAAAAGAGTGTATGATTGTCTAATTGCCCGCTTCGAATGTCGTCCCGTGCTCCGTGCAACTCCCGCTCGCTGATCGTCGAGACCTCACCAGTACCTCCCAACCAATGCTAGGGGTACTCTTCTTCCCCCTTATCCCCCCGAGCCGCAAAGGGGCCACACACACTATCCAAAGGTTTTGTCTAGCTCCAAGCTCACCTCGCAAGGCTGAGCTACCACTCCTCTCTGAGATGGGTATCCCAACTCCCCACAAGTAAATCAGTCAAGTCGATATTTCTGCAGCGTAACGTTGCGCAAATAGAAGATGATCCTCCATCCTTCTCTTTCTGTCATTTTATAAAATTTTCATCTTCCTTTCTTTCCTAAAATCTCATTTAATTAAAGTTTTAGAAATAATTTCCTAAAATTTCCTCTCCGTACAAGTGTCTCCCATCCCCTACATTCCTCCATAAATTAATTTCTTTAACTAAGTAATTATCTTTATTTCCCTCACCCACCTAGAGTTACACCTAGAATCACTCCTAGGTGTCCCTAGATTCCCTTACAAATTTTAAAGACTTTCCCTATTATGAAATTGCTAATTCATTTTAAAATTAGAAAGCTCTTAAATGTAGATTCTTTACTAAGTTGACTTCCCGCTTTTTCCCTTAAGTTCCCCTTTTTCCTTTTTATGTTACCTCCTTTCCCTATTTTCCTATTTTTTTTTATTTTTCCCTCTTTCCCCTTTTACTTAGAACTCAAAAAGGCAGGTGTGGAATATAACCCCTTTTCCATTTTATCATTAATTTAGTATCTTTTTTTTAAATTATCAAAAGATAAAATAATTAATTTCCTTTTTACTTTTTATATCCACAGATTTTATTTCTTATGAATAATTTAATTTCTTACTCCCTTCATGTTACAAAATTTTATGAAGACCATAACTATTACTTGAGTGGTTTTTATTTTAAATTTTATTATTTTATTTTATTTTATCTATTTATTTTATTTTATCTTTTTTTAATTATTATTATTTTTTTTTAAACGTAGACAAAATTTTACCCCTAGCAAAATTTTAGACTTAGAACTTAGATTTTGTACTGGGTGACATTTAATTAGGGAAATTGTTTTAAAATTTATTAACCTGTTATTTGCCTTTGGGCCATCTAGGTTCATCCCTCTATCATCATCAATGCGATGTGCCCTTCAGTACGCACTAGGTGCTCCAAGGGTGCCACTTGCCTCATCTGTTCCCTTGCGCGATGTGCCCTTCAGGATGCACTACGTGCTGCAAGGGTGCCACTCGCCTCTTCACTGATTGGTAGACATCAATAACCCCTAGAGTCAACACTCCACTGGGTGAACTTGTAGGAGACTAAGGGATTCTAAGGAATAAGGCCCCCACCTTATCGCATGCCCCTTAGAATCATCGTGAGCGACTGTCACAATCTTCCCTCACGGCATCGTGGGTGCTCTCGAACTAAGTAATCGTTAACCTACAGTTCGAGCCATGGCAGGAGTGCTAGTAGACTATGGCAGGGCTGTTGTCCACACCTCTCCGTCACATCTCTGGTAGTCGTGTGTGACCCCTTTACTCCATATGTGAGTCTGGTCGACAAGCTATCATCAGCCTACATCATCAACAAATCATGTCAGAACATATCCACATCATATCATCTAGTCAGATGCACTAATATCATAGTAAAATAATCAAACCCCAATGGCACACTCCTTGACTCGATCTGGAGTCCAAGGGGTTCCATTGATGCCTCTGCATCCTCAAGGTCCAAAACTCTGCACACTCAGTAAAACCGAGTCAATAGAACCTGTCTATGTCAATGTAGTAAAAAAACATATCATCAACCATAATGCCTCATAATAAAAATCAAGAGTTTTAATAGCATAATAATCCAGATCACTTGTGAGAAAGTGTCCTCAAAGAATAAGTTCGCTCAGTGCGCCAGAGCGGGATGTTACATACACCACCTCTTGGTCTAAACTTCGTCCTGAAGTTTCACAGTATAAATGTCGAAGTAAAATGTATCATAGTATCAAAAATGGAAACTGTTGGTGCATATCATATGCGTCCTCCCAGGTCGCTGAGTGAGGACTATAATTGTCCCACCTGACCTTGACCCTATCTACTGTTCGAAGTCGTATCTGTCGAATGCGATGATCCAAGATGTGGACCGGCTCAGTCGTGATTTCTCCCTCATCCGATACCTATAAGGAACTCATGTCAATAACATGTGTAGGATCACTAATATAATGTCTCAAAACAGATACATGAAAAACATCGTGCATATGCCTCAAAGAATCAGGCAAGGTTAGTCGATAGGCCATGGGCCCCTTTCTCTCCACAATATCAAAAGGTCCCATGAACCTAGGAGATATTTTATCTCCCTTACCAAACTTGATCTCACTCTTATGTGGTTTAACCCACAAGCAGACTCGATCACCGACCTCGTAACTACGGTCAACACAGTGTGCATTGGCATAACTCTTCTATCGATTATGCACTTCTTTAATCCTTTGTCTTATTGTTTGCATTTTCTCTTCCATTTCTTGGATCGCTTTTGGTCTCACCAGGACCCTATCCTCCAACTGATCCCAACTCAAGGGTGTTCGACACAGTCGCCCATAAAGAAACTCAAAAGGCGCCATTTTAATGGTGCTCTGGTAATTGTTGTTGTAAGCGAACTCCACTAATGGCAAGAATTCTTCCCAACGCTTTTGTTGGTCCATCACGTATATGTGCAACCTATCCTCCAAGGTTTGGTTTGTTTGGTTGGTCTGTCTGACAATCTCTGGGTGATACGCAGTACTAAAGTTAATTTAGGTTCCCAAGGCCTCTTGGAAACTCATCCAAAATCGTCCAGTAAATATCGATCCTCGATCGAATATAATCCTCTTAGGCATGCCATGCAGCCTCACAATCTCACTGATGAAAATTCTAGCGATGTCAAGTGCCTGATACATTGTACACACAGGGATAAAGTGAGCACTCTTCATTAGAGTGTCTACTACTACGAAAATCGAGTCATGTCTCATTATCGTCAGTGGCAATCCAACAATAAAAAGCATCAAAATAACTTCCCATTTTGATTCCGGAATAGCATGTGCTTGTAGTAATCTTGTTGGGTGTCTATGTTCATCTTTTACCTGCTGACATTCTAGAGATCTGGCCACATAGTTGACTATGTCGGCCTTCATTCCCTTCCAGAAGAATAAGGGTTTAAGGTCTTCCCTCATCTTCATGACTCCCAAGTGAGCCATGTAAACTGCTCTATGAGCCTTGCTCAGGATCAACATCCTCAACTCGTCATTTGGCGGTACGTAGATCTGATTTTCAAACCTAAATAATTAGTCACTATCATATGAAAATCCTTCAAATCATGGTACCATCATTGTGTTCTATCCGATAAAACCCTCGACCTCTTTACACCAGTTATCGTCACATTGTAAAGTTAGAATATTTTCACATAGATTCGTCTAAAGAGGTAACACCGAAACGATGCGTGGTCTCTAACTCAATTCATCCGCCACTCAGTTCATTGTTCCTTTTATGTAAGTAATCTCGATGTCCTACTCGCTAAGAAGTTCCAACCAACGTCGGTGTCGCGCGTTCAGATCACTTTGCGTAAACAAGTGTTGTAGTCCACAATGGTCAGTCTTTAGTTCAAATTTTCATCCAACAAGGTAGTGTCTCCAAACCTTCAAGGCATATACGATGGCTAATAACTCTAAATCGTGGGTCATGTAGTTCTCCTCATGCCTTCTCAGTTTCCTCAAAATGTAAGAAATCACTCGTCCATCTTGCATCAAGACTCCTCCTAAGACTTCCTTTGATGTGTCAGGGCATACCAAGAAGTCTGCATCCATGTCAGGGACCTTTAGTATTGGCGTTGTTGTCAACAACTCCTTGAGCCTTCAAAATGCTTCAGTGCATTTCTCGGTCCAAACAAACTTCTTGCTTTTCTTCTCCAATTCCATGATCGGATTTGCTATCTTCAAAAACCCTTCGACTAATCGTCGATAGTATCCTACTAAACCCATGAAGCTATGCACTTTCGGTGCATTCTTCGGCGTAGGCCATTCCATAATAGCCTCGACCTTTGTTGGATCCACAGAGATGCCTTCGCCGGAGATGACATGCCCTATAAAGTGAACCTTCATTTGATAAAAAGAGAATTTGGACAACTTCCCATACAATTTGTGCTCTCACAGACACTATAGTACTAAGCGCAAGTGCTTGTCATGCTCCTCTGTCATCCGAGAGTAAATCAAAATATCGTCAATGAATACTTGGATGAAATTGTCCAAGTACTCATGGAACACCCCATTCATCAAACTCATAAATACCACTGGGGCGTTTGTCAGTCCAAATGGTAAAACAATAAAATCGTAATGTCCAAACCTCATCTTAAAGGCGGTCTTAGGGATTTCATCCTCCTTGATCCGCAACCGGTGATACCCTGATCGCAAATCGATCTTGGAGAACATCGTTGCACCCTTCATTTGATCTAACAGATCATCAATTCTTGGCAAGGGATATTGATTCTTGATCGTGGCCTTGTTCATTTGACGGTAGTCAATGTAAAGCCTCCACGATCTGTCCTTCTTTCATATGAAAATAACAGGTGCACCCCATGGTGACACACTAGGACGTATCAGTCCCAGGTCCAACAACTACTTCAGTTGCATTTTCAACACTTGTAACTCCGGGGTCAACATCCGATAAGGCATTCTTGTGATTGGTTCAGTCCCCATTTTTAGGTCCATGGTAAACTCCAATTCCCTCTCCAATGGCATCCTAGGTAAATCCTCTGGAAATACGTCCGCAAACTCCTTCATCACTGGAAGGTGTTCTAGACCTTCCGCTACTCCCTTCTCATTTAACGCAAGGATCGCATAAATCTTTCACCCCTTGCGCATACTCTTTCATAGTTGTAAGGAAGAGATGAACCTCATGGAAACTCCTTGGTTCTGTCCTACAATCACATGCCGTTGTCCCTCGTCATTGACTAAGCTCAATTGTTTTGTCTTACAGTTGAGTATCGCCTCATGTGATTCCAACCAGTCCATACCAATCACAACGTCATAAGATCCTAAGATTGTGACGTACAAGTTGGCCCTTGTGACAAACTCTCCCAGGTTAAGGACACATCCCGTAACCTTTCCTACAACCTTTTGTTTGTCTCCTGAATCCATCTCCATGAAGCTAAACTTGTCCTATTCGATTGCCTTTACCTTAATCCTTTTTAGCACTGCACAAGAAATGAAACTCTCGGTAGCACCGGGATCTATCAAAATACTAAGGGTCTGGTCAGTGACGGTACCTATCATCTCGAGCACAGTCGATTGATGCTCTACCTAGCAGTTATTCACCACTGCATGAATCCGATGGGCCTTGCCCATATGTCCCACGGTAGTGGGTCCGGCTGATTTGGATGCTCTAGTCCTCTCCACTGGGTAATCATGTTGGTAGTGTGGCTCCCCACACATTCAACACCCCTTCTTTAGCCCAGTAGTCCTAGTACCCGAAGTAGAAGATGACATCCCACTAGTCTAAAACCCTTTTCTATTCTACTAAATAGGCCTAAACTATTGTTGCTATAGATGACGCTGCTTCTAATGCTGTGGTCCCTGATAAGCTGTCCACTGCTGAGGTGGTGGTTGCCGAGGTGTAGTGAAAGTGGATCCCCTCTAGAAGCCACGATATCCTGGCATATGTCTCGGTAGTGTTTAGTTCTACTGTGTTCTAGATGAAACCTTCCCTTCTGGTCTCACTGGAGTCTTGGTCTGACCCCCACTAATAATCTCCTCCTCTGCCATGAGGGCCTTCTGGACAGCATCATGCAAGGTTTGAGGCATCAAAATCCTAACCTTTTCATGCAGGCTGCCATTAAGGCTGAACACGAAACTGTTGACCTTAAGTTTCTCAGTGTTAAGTTGTGGAGCATACTGGAGCAGCTCCATAAAACAGGCCTCGTACTCAGGCACCGTATGACCTCCTTGTCGTAAGGCATTGAACTCATTGAATTGATGGTCAATAAATTCCTCTAAAAGTTATCTCTCTTGGAACCGGTCCTTGAATAGTTCCTATGACACATCTTCGACGACCATGTTTAGTTGTGGTAGGAGTGTCTTCCACCATAGAAGAGTGCTCCCCTTTAGTTGAAATACTACCATGCGGACCTTTATGTTGGAGGTGTAATCGCGAAGTGCAAAGCACAACGCCATGTTCTCCAACCATGCCTCGACAGCTGCATCATCCAGGGCACCAAAGAACTCTGGAAATTTGACCTTCTTGAGTTCATAGTGAATGCTACCAGTACTAACCAAAGCGCGCAATGGAACCTCAGTGGGTGTCGGTGCCCTGGCCTCATCTCTGTTTAAACGGTTGATCAGTGCCTTGGACATGCCCTAAAAATATATCATCATTCCGACCACGTCGCCAACTGCTATCTTCTCATGTTCAAGAACCTGCTCGTCTCCTTGGGGGTTAGACCCCTCAGGCATGGATTCTACTAGAGGTGTTGCGCATCCTCCCCTAGCACCCCATAATCTACCTCTGCAGTGTCCTCTAACCATGATTACCTGCACACACACAAGTCAACTCGATCGACAACAGTATAATCAATCATATCAACAAAATTCGTAGCGATCCCAAGTCGCAGGTTGAACCTGCTCTGATACCATATGTAACAAACCTCTCGTTAGTTATGACAACAAACCTTTTATAACAAGTGGAAAAAAAAATTGTGTATGCACATGTGTTCAAGGGTAATAAATACATTCTACCCTGCGTCACAACACAACGACGAACATGACGCATGTAACTACGACCACAACATAACGACCTAAGACGCACATCAAGCATCCGGAAGCAAAGAACGACAATCAACTGACAACAAAAATAAGACTGACTACCCACCCGTCCTACCCTGCAATGGTTAGGACATCTAAGACACATAAGAAATGCTCAAGCCCAGGTTCCCATCGATTTTGACCATTTAAGGTCTCAGAGTTAGCGACTGTTCTGAAAAAAATGGAGGTGTCTACATCCCACCCCAAAGTGCAAGTCCAAGCCGAAAAGCTAAAAGACAACATCAAGATCATCCTGGACACTTCCCTCCACAATAATCAATTCTATAAATCTTTTAATAATATTTAAAGCTGGCTCTTAAATTATTTTGCATAAGATAGACATTGAAACACTTTATTTATGCTCAAAATGAAAACTATGTTATTTATATAAGGTCGCACATTGAACCATCTTACACTCGGAATTGTTACAATAAATTTGATGACGCAAGAAGTAAATATCCATCTACCATACATTACATTGACATTCCCTTGCGCGCAAGAAGTAAAATCTAACATTATGCAATACGTCATGCAAAACCTTAATTTTCAGGTGCGCAAGAACTAAATAAGTTTAAGGCCATCAACCAAAAATAAACTAGATG